>VYZS01008547.1:49946-78560 GCA_013400695.1 Neodrepanis coruscans | reverse complement strand
GGGGAAGGCGCCGGACAGGGAGGGAGGGAGGGAGGGATGGCAGAGGAGAGGCATCCGTGAGCGAGCCGGGAAAGCCGCCCCTGGCAGCGGGAGAAGGGCAGGGGATGGTGGGTGACGCCGGGGTGTCTCTGTAGGTACGGGCGGCATCCCGGGCAGGGAGGAACGGCCTCGCTTCGCCCATCCCGGGGAACGTGTGTCCTGCGAGCGCTGGGATTGGAAGGTCTGCCGCAGGTATGGATCGGTGCCCGCCGTGCCCCGGGTCGGTTTCGGGTTCATCGCATCTGCTTTTGTTCTGGTGCTGTTAATGTTGCAGAATGCTCAGGCGTTTTATGTTTGCTTTGTGCTCTGTACAGCGCTAAGCAAGTGTCAGAAACAAACTTCCTACCCAAAGCAAGCTGCTTTTGCTGTTTATAGACAGTGCTTTTGTAGTCTGATTCAGATGGATGTTAAAAAAAAAATCTGCTTCCCAGCCCCATAAGTGAATATGCGAAGTCCCACAGATGACGTGAGTATGGAGCAAGCAATGGTTCGGGATTTCTTTTTTTTTTAATTTCCATTACGAATTTTACTACAATAGGACGAGGGTGTCACCACCCGTGAGTTCTGTCCATTCTCTGAGTCAGTCAGCGTATGAAATTGTTCTGTGTCTCTCTGCGTGTGTCTGTTGCTTAGAAACTTTTGAACCCGTGCTCTAATTTCAGCCACACTTGAAAGATGGAAATACCTGTCTGTAAACTTAGCAGATGGGTGAGTGAGGAAAATCTGAAATCTGGACTCTGCTGCAAGAAACAGAGGCATAAATTAGTCCTTGGTTGTTCTTTCTGGCAGTAGGTGGCTGGGCAGTTGGTGTATGCAGAATTCTGCACCAACCATTACACAGCCAGAAAACAGGAGAAAAATTACCTGATATGGGATGTGGAAAACAACTCTGGATATTGTCATGGGTGGAGAAACTAACTCAGAGGGTGAAAGTGATAAGCTTGGTTTGCAACTTCAGCTTCTAACAGCATAGCTTACTTTTTTTTTTAAATGTTCCTTCTGAAACAGGCTTGTAAGTTTTATTTGTTTGATCTTTTTTTGGACAAACAGTTCCCACCTTCCCCTTTGCAGTGTCTTCTCTACGAACCATAGTTTGAAGATCTTGAGGAACATCTTGGTTTACGCGCTGTGTCCTTTGCAGACCTGCTTATTTAAAGCAGCCTTTTGCCCCCTTTGAAAGCTGCATTTGTTAAGTGCTGCTCTGTAACAGCATCTCAATCTCCAGACAAGTCTGTTTTACGGGGTAAAAATGAACGTAGGAGTTGCCCACAGCGAGGTGAATCCCAACACGCGGGTGATGAACAGCCGTGGAATGTGGCTGACGTACGCGCTGGGGGTCGGGATGCTGCACATCGTCCTGCTCAGCATCCCCTTCTTCAGTGTCCCCGTCGCCTGGACTTTAACAAATGTCATCCACAACCTGGTGAGTGTCCTCTCCTGCAGCAGGGCTGGAAAAGCTGTCGGTGTGGGTTTATTTGCAGTGGCAGGGGAAGAGGCAAACTGGCGGTCTGTGTGGGTAATGAAATCCTGCTCACCAACACAATCCAGGGGTGGTTGGCCGTTTTGGGATGGAGGGGTGATACATGATCACATGAAACAGGCTTTTCATAGTTACATATTCTTTTAAGAGGCATTTGATTAAGTTAGGAGTCTGCAAACATAAAGTCAACATGCCAGCCACATTTCACAGTGTTCTCTATATTCTTGGAGAGCTGTGCTGAATCTGTAGAACATCACATTTTTAATTCTTGGACATTTTTTACTAATTTTTCACATAAATCTGTTAGTATCCCAAAATACTTAATTTCAGCACCTTGCCTGTTTGGTTGGACAGAAATATTTGTGTTCTGTTTCTGGCTGAGCTAGGTAAATTGTAGCTCAGAATTACTTCAGCACACAAGGTTGTCACTATACATGGCATTAGAGAAATCTTGCTTGAAAGCAGTGGGAGAGACTGGACTGCTTTGACCCACACCCTGAAACCATTTGTTATTCAGTGGATCAGGATTTGCATCATGATTTTTGTATGCAAAAGATTTTGGAAGCTGACGACCTTAAAGATCTTTCTGCTCCTCTCTTCAGGATGCTGTAATTTTGTCATAATCACTTAAAGTGATGCAACTATGTATATTGGCCCTCAATGCTTAGAGAAAAGAGGGCCATAATCCAGCAATTGACATCATACTTGAGGTTTGCTAACTTAGCTTTCTAAGGTAAATAGCAAAGAAGTCTTGACAAAATGACATTTCCTTCCTTGTTTAGGAAGATTATAGTTCAGTGTGAGGACTGTGGATGGAAAATAACCTCTTGAATAATGTAAAAGTTCAACTTTTACTTGAGCCTTTTATTTTTGGAGATAGGTTTAAAACTACTGGTGTAATTGTGATTGTCATTAGAGCATTTTGTATGTTACCTGTGACAGCATCAGACAGCATGTCTGACTTGGGAAGATGTTGGCAGAGACAAGAATTACTAAATATTTCCCACATGCCTTACTAAATTAATTGCAAGTAGCTGTAATGGCAGTAGGGATGAGAGCATGTACTGGCAAGTAGTTTTGTAGTGGAACACTAGAAGATGAGTATAAATTGCACTTTTGGATATTTCAGCATTTAAATAGCACTTCTGTTGGACACAAATCTTTGAATGGTTTGACAAAGAAACAAAAAATCTTGTCTTTCCATTATTGGAAATCTCTTAGCTGACTTTGAGAGCATTTTTGGTGGTCCTTTCTGCAAGTACTAATGTGAAAGAAAATGTGTAGTAAGCATTTGGATCTGTCCTAAAAGTCTCCTTTTGATTATTAAAACTGAGACACTGCAAACATCATGGATCAATTAAATCAATTCTTTTAGGTTCACAGGCCTCTGGTCTGGAGGCTGTTCCAAAAAAAAGTGGAATAAGACATGAAGTGACTTGCTGAAATTTCACTTTCATGATAAGACTTTGGAAGAAATATGATTTTTTTTTTTCTATGTAAAGCTGTCTATAAAAAAAATTTGCATGTGCATGAGAAAGAAAAGTAAGTCTTGGATATGTTCTGATAGAGACTCTTCCATGGAGTTGGTGTGCTCTCTTTGATAGAAAAGAAATGTTTTTTAAAACTGCAAGAGAATGTACTCCCCCATCTGAAACCAACAGGCCCCAAACTGATCTTTCAGAACAGACCATTCATGGTATGGTCCCATCAAACAGGAACTGTCACAAAGAAAGTCCAGAGTGGCAAAGGAGAAGCAGCAAAGAGATGGGCAGATGGTGCTGTGGTCAGATCCTAAGGGTTTGAAGGTGGCAGGGGGCTGAGAAAGCTTTCAGAAGGTCTTTGCTCATTTAACACTGTGTAAGGAAAGTGGGAATATAAATCAGCAGTCTCAGTCTTGTTACAGTGCTTGGTAAAAATCTGTTGATTTTGTGTAATTTTTGCCATCTGATGTAGAAGACAAGGGAGTGGATGGGATGTCACTTAGACTTTGGCTTTAACTCTGGCTGTGTCACTGACTGAACAGTCTCAGGCAAATTGCTTCTTATCTCTTCCTTAATCACTTCTTGCTCTTTGATAACTTTCCATTACAGGCTCTTTTGGGTGAGAATTCACTCCCACTCTTTTTTTAACAAGGCATTGAACAATGTAACAGTTATAAAAAAATTCAACTAAAGTGTCTCTGTATTGACTTTTTGTTTTCCCCAGGGAATGTATGTGTTTTTGCATGCAGTAAAGGGAACTCCTTTTGAAACACCTGATCAGGGGAAAGCTAGGCTACTAACACACTGGGAACAACTGGATTATGGAGTACAGTTCACATCTTCAAGAAAGTTCTTCACAATCTCTCCTATAATTCTGTGAGTTCAAAACTGTGCTATGGGTGAATTGAATCATAAAACCTTGATTTCAAAAGCTGGGACATAATGGGTTGTGATTTACATTCTAAAAGCATTTTCTCTCTTTTTTTTTTTTCTTTTGATTGCTTGTTTGTTTAGTTCTACATCACAGAGGGAGGGAGTTCATATTTAGATGCCATGTAACCAACAATCTTCCTGCTGCTTTTGACACTCCACATACTGAAGTTTGTAAACAGTTATTAACGAGGCAGGATTTTAAGATTAGAAAGGTTATGAGAAAAACTTACTGTTAACTCTTGAAGCTCTTTAAAAGAGAGTGAAGTCATAAATACTGAAAATCTAAACAAATTGCCTTGGTGACAGCATTTTTTAACCATTTTGCAACTTGTGAGTTTGGAGGAGTGTGTCAGTCCTCCATGAATAGGGTTCAGTGTCAGTTTGGCTTAGTACATATTGCCTTCTGTTTACATTAGTTACATAAAGGGCTTAGAAATTTTACACAGCTGTCCCTGTTGACAGAAGTATGGTTGTGTAACTAAAGGAGATCAGATCTGTATTTAACATCCAACTCTGCAAGTCTTTCTGTTTTTATCTGAAGAAAATTGTCTCCCTTGCACGGCAGAGTGAGGGGGGAGGGAAAGTCCTGTTTACAAAGTTGGCCCATAAGGGATAGAAACTATGCCTTATGAGATAAATATATTTAACTCCTCAAAAGAATCTCCTTTTTTTCAAAGATAGCTCCCCACTTTGCAGCAGGAATTTTGTATTCATAACGCTAATATATGGTTCTCTTGATGCACCAATAATGGATAACTAACTGAATATGCATCTCTGTTTTGCTGGGGGGAAAAAAAGAAACAACAATCTGATTGTTTCATTTCTGTGATGAGTTTTTTGCAAAGAACAGGATTAAATTACTGGCTCAAAGCTTAGAGAAGTTGGTAGTGAATTGGATTTTCTGAGGCACATTTCCTTATTCTAGATGAACAAGTTGTGAACCAGCTTTAAAGAAAAATGTGCTGGAAATATCTGCCAGCTGAGAGCACTTTAAAGTCATGGCAGTCACAGATGTGCTCAGCATAAATCATTTTTGCACTGAAAAATGTCAAATGTTTTGTTACTGAGTTTGATAGGGTAGCAGAACTGCAAGTATTCTGGTAGCAGATCTTACACTATTTAAAACCTGTATCATAAATCAGGCTTGTCACTGCAGAAATGAGACTCCAGCTCCAAGTGGTGTGGAGAGGTGCTGGAGGAAAACACTAGCAGTGAGTTGCTTTTCAGCAGCTCGAGAAGTGTGGGAAGAAGACACTTGGACCATAATTTTGCTGTAGATCCTCTGGAATCTCAGGCAAGATACTTAACACTGGAATAGATCAGTTGTTAACCAGTAAAATCCTGATTACTACAGTGCTTTTTTCAACTATGCTTTGCTTGTTTATTTTCTAAACAGGGGTGCCATTAGCTGAGCTCTCTCCTTTTTCTCCTGCAGGTACTTCTTGACGAGTTTCTACACCAAGTATGACCCAACACACTTCATCCTCAACACAGCCTCCCTCCTGACTGTGCTCATCCCTAAACTGCCACAGCTCCATGGTGTTCGAATCTTTGGCATCAATAAATATTAAGCAGAAGGTTCAACACTGGCCACCCCTGACATGGCTATTGCTGCTGCCCTGGTGAAGGACATGAGTAGTCTGCTATGCCAAGTATCTCCTCGTAGTCAGTGAGAGATGCTTTTACATCTGAGACACAATTCCTGCTTCCTGCAGCATTGTCTGTGAGGAAAGTCAAGTTTATAAGATGCCTTCAAATACGGAAATGTGAACTGGAAACCTGTAGAAGAAAGATTTCCATGAAGAACTGGGCAGGCCCAGCTCTAAAGCCTAATCCCCAGTAAGACTGTACATATGGCTGATGCAAGTGACTTGTAAGGAAGGTGCAAGTAACAACTGAAATGGAGAGCAGTGTTTCACAAATACCCATCATCCATAATGCAGATGGTAACTTTACATATAAATCCAGGATCCTTGATGCCAAGAACTGGTGAGGCCACATTCTTAGGTTAAGTGAAAGTAGCTAGTTCCTATTGTATGGGTTGTAGGTGGTTGTGCTTGTAACTGCATTGTAAGAGTTTGTCTCACGCTAAGTACTGTGACAGCATAAACTGATGGTGTAATTCCTGCCTTCTCTGTTCTTGTGATTTTTTTTTTTTGTCACAACAATTGAAGAAAGTCCTTGACTGCCACCTCAGGGGATTTCTACATCAACTTGGTAGCTTGGTTTGTGTATACCTTTACAAGTGTCCACTGTTGTGTTTATTTCATTTTGCTTACCAGGATACCGACTTTTCTATGTGTAAATGGGACATCCTGAAAAATTGGAATATATTTCTAGGTGAGGATTTTTGATTGTTTCCTCTGATATTGACTGGTGGGTTATTTTTCATCAGCTGAGAGCCGTGATGGGAGCAGGAAGGGGTTGCTGGTGTTGGAGGAGAAGCAGCTCTATTAGAGCTGTGTAAGAACACGTAAGGGAAACTCTGTAGGTTGTAAGAATAGAACCTGAACTAGAAGTAGGTGAGTAAGCAAATCACATGGACTAACTGTATGCTTTTGCAGAAAAAGGTATAGATAACTTGCATGTCTTGGAAATGTGGAGGAATGCTGTGGTTTAGGGGTACAGTGTAATAAGGAGTATTCTTGTGTATAATCAACTCTGGAAGTACAGTGAAGGAGATACATCTACAGCTCTGAGCACTTATTTCTCTGTCTTGGAAAAAAAGATGAATTTTGAAGTCTGCCGTATGTCTGCCAGCCAAAACAGCCTCAGATTTAACAGAAGACTCGGTTTAAGACTCGATTTACATTTTGGTTGCAGCGGCAGCCGGTGAGCTGGAAAAAAAACCCAAACCGATTAAAAATAAAAAATAAAATAAAGACAAGTCCACCGTGGTGTACTTCTTTTCTTGTTAAGCTGTTTACTTTCTCGATCAAGACGCTGTTAAAAGAAATGGCAACGAGTTACGAATTTTCCTTGGCAGTGCAGTAATTGGTTCTTTGTGTAACTTTGTGTACAGGAAGTGGTGAACTGGCTGATGTTTAAACAGTGGCTGTGCTGCCTTTGACAGCCGCTGGCCTGGGCACGGGTGGGAGGGACTTTGGGGCACGGACGGAGCTTCGGGACCGCACATCCCGGGGCAGGGATTCCTCGGGGCCTTTGGATCGTGGGATCGGCTCCCGCTCCGCGGCTGCGCCGGGCCCGGGAAGCGCCGCCCCGTGCCCCGCCCCGTGTCCCCCCGGGAAAGGGCGGAGGATCCACGCGGGGCCCTGTGGGTCTGCCGGAGGTCGGGATAAGCCTGTGACCCTGGAGTGGCGCAGGGCACGGACCTGCCTGCGCAGCCCTGGCGGCTGCAGGAGGCGCCACACAGCGAGAGTGTCGCACGTAATTGAGGTAAAACAACACGTTGGCTCCCGAGTGGGTTTTTTTTGTCTTAGGGTTTTACATATCACGCGTGGTCAGTCACAACTGTAAAAGTAATCCCAGCTCTTCGGAAAATCAGAACATTGCAGGTGCTTGAAAACCCTCCAGCAATAACAAACTGTGCAGTTCTCTTCTAGGCGTAAACACCAGGTAGATGTTAAGCCATGAACAAAAGCGTTTTGAGACCAGTTAAACACGGACGAGCTGTGTGGCTGAGAAGTGGCTCTGCTCGCTCTGGGAAACGGCGTTTTGGGAGGCTGGTTTTGGGCATAGAGACGAGCTGTGACGACACGGGCGCTGCTGTGGTGGACGATGCCGGCTGTGTCCTGGGAGAGGCGCTGCACTGCCAGAAGGAAGTACATTTGCAGTAAGAATAGACTTCTCTGCAGGCTTTTGCCTTAAAAACTATTGTTGTTGTTACTTGTACTATCATCCCTGTTAAAGTCTTCGCTGCTCCTTAGAAATCAGAGGTGGGTGGGTGTGAAGATGTATCCTTTGGGTCCTGACACATCCTGCTGGAGATGGTACTAAGTGGGAGGAAATAAATGCTGTGCAGTTCACAAGTTTCCTCCAGTATTTTCTTTCAGAAAGGGAGAGATTAATTCTCCAGCTTGAATGAATGATGATATCATTGTTACTGTTAAAACCACCAAATGTCTTGAGTCTTTAAGGGAAAATTAAACAAATACAAGTATTGGTGATTAAGAATAGGAACTGATAAGTGAGGGGTTGTGAAAATTACATTAGAGGCATTGATTTGGATACATTTAAGAATTATCTGTACCAAAAAAGGGCAAATTACATCCTTTTCTGACCTCCCAGTGATAATTACACTCTCTTCAGTGCCCTTGACACTAAACAAGGCATTTGACAATGCACTAAGGAAATGGGCAGGATATGGCGAGGTTAAGAGGTGTCTGAAAACTATTTTTATGGTGTTCTATCTGTTATGAAATACCAATGTATTGCAATTCTTTGGTTTTACTAGAACAGGTGGAATAATTCCTGTGGTGGCACAGCAACTTCACAAAGAAAACATCGAGCAAGTGGTAGAAGAGGCACTTCGTGTCAGTGGTGTTTCTGTACCAGACCTCGCAGCTGTTGCAACTACAGTGAAACCTGGACTTGCTCTAAGCCTTGGGGTGGGGCTGCAGTACAGCCTGAACTTGGTGAACAGGCACCAGAAGCCCTTCATACCCATCCACCACATGGAGGCTCACGCTCTGACCGTCAGGCTCACACATCCCCTGGAATTTCCCTTCCTAGTCCTTTTAGTCTCTGGAGGCCACTGTATCTTGGCAGTAGCACAAGGAGTTTCAGATTTCCTTCTGCTTGGACAGTCCATAGATATTGCACCAGGTGACATGCTGGATAAGGTAGTGTTTCCTTGCATAAAAGTGAACCCAGTTTTCTTTTTAATGCATTTATACTACATTATGGGAGTATTATCATCAGCCTGAGGATGGTAATTCACTGCAATGTGAGCTTTACTTAACAGCTTTTTCTCTTATTTTGAAACCCCGTAGCTTTAAGACACAAGAGGGTGTTAAAAATGTACACATAACATCAATTGTAACATTGGTTATATTTTTAGTAAATAGGCAGCATAACAACCAAAACTGGTGTTGGAAGTTCCATTGACACTGATTATGCAAACAAGTTGTATGAATCTGAGAAGATTGATAATGCTATTTTAAAGGATGTCAGGTTTAAAACAATACATATTAAAACATTTCTTACTAATTTTATTGTTTACAGTTTGAAAAGAGTGGTTTGGCTTTCAGAATCTTAACTTTTCTGGGTCACTGAGCAGAGTCACCTATGGTTTTGTTCTCAGAGTTTTTAAACAGTATTTTTGCATATTTAATTAAACTGGGGGAGTGTGTGAAGTCAGGGGATTTTTGAAAGTTTAAATCAACCTTGTTCCTGTGTAATACAGGATGGCAGTCTGTGTTTTCTATAGCTTAAAAATAATTAGTGTAATTAGTGTTTCCTGCAAATTTTTTTATCCTCATGTTTGCCCAAATTGTTATAGAATTGCATTTCTAAATACTCCAGGAAAAAAAATCCAGCTGGTGTTACGTCTTATCCTTACTGTGCTGTTTGTAATTTCACATTGGATGGGATTTTGTGGTGCCCAGTTTTACTCCATGGACTACAATACCGTGATGCCATTACAGGAGGAGCTGATCCCAAGCCTGTTATTTGTTGTCTCCTTAGGTAGCAAGAAGACTGTCTCTGAGGAAGCACCCAGAGTGCCACAGCATGGCTGGGGGGAGGGCAATAGAGCACTTGGCTCAGACTGGGAACCGGGAGCAGCTCGTGTTCCGCCTGCCCATGAAACAGTATCGGAACTGCAACTTCTCTTTCTCTGGACTGCTGCAGCTTGTCAATACTGCCATTGTACAGAAGGAAAAAGAAGAAGGTATTTTTAACCAGTCAGCTCTAAACCATTTTTTCCATGAGCCATCCTCAGGAGACCCCCTTTGATCCTACGTTTTTACAGGTGTTGAGGAGGGTGAGATCCTGTCCTGCGTTAGGGATGTTGCTGCTGCCGTACAACACGCGGTGACTGTTCACATCATCCAGCGCACGTACCGGGCCATGCTCTTCTGCATGAAAAACAGCATCTTGCCATCAAAAAGTGCGACCTTGGTGGGTATGATTTGCTTTCCTTTTTATATTTGACTCTGTAACATCATTGGAAGATGCAGATGCCGTGTACTTTCTGCCTTGAAAGGTGAGGAAGACCTGAGTATGTATTACATTGCTAACAGACCAGGATTGAAGTCATAGTCACACAAATATTTACAATGAAGTCTTTCATAGTTGGGTTTTAAGTTAGAAGGATATTTCCATGCCATCTAATATAATCTCCCATAACAACTTAGACCACATAATTTGACAGTACGCTTCCCAAAATTTGATGGCTATTCTAGTTCCAGTGGAACCATAGACTGCTTTGGGTTGGAAGGGACCTGAAAGAACATCCAACTCCAACCTCCCTTCCATGGCCTTGGACATCTTCCACTAGACTGACATGTTTTTATTCAGGAATGTCTTTAAGCATAATAAGCTCTCTTAGCATGTTCTTTTCTGGTATGTTTAAATCTTCAAATGCATTATTTGTTGCTGTCTTCAGAACTGATAACCTCTTTCTAAACAGGATACTAGTTGAGTATGACCCATCAGTACTTCAGAGTTAATGCCTTTTCTTATTTTTTTGACACTGCTGTTAGGTTGTATCAGGAGGAGTTGCAAGTAATCAGTATATCCGAAAAGGTTTACAGAATTTGGCAGATGCAAATGATTTTGCTTTACTGTGTCCTCCTCCAAGACTGTGCACTGATAACGGTGTTATGGTTGCATGGTAAGAGCTGTTTCTTACAACGTCCTTTAAAAGTTGACATCAGAGTCAGGAAGTGCTGTTCATAGTGACTGAGCCATGTGCACGTATTCAGAGTTATGACATAGATTTTTATGTAATTCTTTCTTGCTCAGGAATGGCATTGAAAGGTTACGTGCAGGACTTGGTGTTCTACACAGCACTGTTGGCATCCGCTACGAACCCAAGTAAGTGGCTGTTCCCTCACAGCCTGTTCCCTCCCTGGTCACCATGGCCAGTGAAAGGGGAAGGAGGTTACACTGAACAGTGACAGAAGCTTCTGAGGGGTGTCTTTGCAGCACGTACAAAAGTTACTTTTCAGTGCAGTTGTGAAGTACAAATGATCGTGGCTGGAATTTATGTCTGGTTTGGCTCAGAAACTTAAATTACCATCCATGGTAACAGTACTATGTGTTTTCCTGCTGCCATTGTGGTACCGGAAAACTGGATCCAGCTAGGCTACAATACACTCCCTTAGCTCCTCAGTCACCACAGAAATCCTCCAAGTCCAGCTGTGTATTCATAATGAGAATTGATTAAATAAAGAATTTAACATACATCATCTTATAATACTTTACTGACAATACTGATTTTTTAATGACTAGTTAGATAACACTTGTTCTATGGATTTAAATAGATCTTGTGCTTAAGGCCAAACTAAATTATAAAATTCCAAAAGGACCAGCTGGTCTTAAACTTGGGATTTTTTTCAAGTTTTTTCCCTTTCTGTTTTCAGGAGAACAGACTTGGATGATCTCAATCAAAAAAAAAAAGTATTTTCACATGACAAATTATAAAATGCTCTTCTTCAAAAATAACTTGCTGTATACATTTCACGTTTTCTTTGCTGTAGACATTATTGAAGATTATCATAGAGACAGCTGTGAATCTCTAGTGTGTCTTGCATTTATCAGTTGTATGTAAGTGCAGTTCAGTTGCAAAGCAACTAAAATCAAAATCTAAATGAAATATCATCCCCAAAAGATGGCTTTGAAATCACAAGTGTGTTTCCTGAGTTTGGAATCACTACAGTTGCAAACATTTCCCCAGTGTAAAGATATTTTTAAGTACAGCTTCAGGTAGACCATTTTAGTGGTCACACAGTCTTAGAGTGCAGGGCATGTGCAGAAATACTGTGATTCCCTGGCTGATTGTAAAAAAGCTGTACATCTGTGTGATATGGCAATAATGTTATCTATTTTTAACTAATATGTAATTTTATTTTCTAGAGCTCCTCTTGGAATTGATATTTCAAAAAGAGTTGAAGAAGATTCCATCAAGCTGCCAAAATTAAAAGAGATACGATGGTTGGCATCTTAAAAAGGAACATGCAAATACAAATTGTTCAATAAAAGCTATTTCAGTGCTGTTGTGTTTACTGACAGTACTTGCTCCACAAGTGTTGAAAATCACCTGTCAGAGAAACAAATGCTGTGTCCTATTACCAAAATTATTCCAGTTACTGTTACACAACTGTTCTCAGTATTAAAACAACTCAACAAAAGTTAAATATACAAATATATAATAAATAAAATATTCAAATAAATACAGATGTACACACATGAAAATACCTAAACTGTTTACACTTTGTAACTTGTAATTAAGTTTTTTATATTTGTAATCTATTCCATATGATAATTTATCAATTTAATTTATATAAATTTTATCATTGACACATTAAAAAAAATCAGAACTTCGATGATTGAAAAGTTACAGAGGGAGCGTGTGAGAGCACAGATTTTTAAGATCTCAATGTTTGCTGTTCCAGTGCAATTTCAGCAGTACTTAATGTTCTGCTGCTGGTGTAGGAAGCCTGTTTTTACACAAAATTCAGGGGTGTAAGGCTGGTGCCTTTTATTTTCTGCTTTATAGAGGGTTCCATACAGTGTCCATGAGCTGTTAAGCTGCAAGTTCTGGGTATTGGTGTGAATAATGGGTTATTGGGCCTTGCTTTTTCATAATGAGTATAATGTGCCTCAACATTATTATTCATTGCAATGGTATTTACTGGCACAAACAGTTCAAGCCTCACTTTAGTGAGAGTGTTAAGAAACAAAAATCAAAATTTCTTACCTCTTGGCATCAAATTCCATCCCTGGACTGGGGCAATATTCTCTACCTGGCATATCCATGGCAAACAACTGAGCCTTTGCAGGCTGTGAGAAAACAGTCACTGAACCAGCAGAAAGGACTGTTTAGGTCTATCACTCACTGCTTAAACACACCCTGAGAATTGCTGGTGCTGTTCAGGCTGAAGTACAGTGCCTATTTCATTTCATCCCTCAGGGAATGTTTATACCTTCTCAGGTCAATCTGTTCTGAGCATTCCTCACACTACCTCTGTGCTCTCCAGAAATGCCACCTAAAGGCTAAAAAAATCTGCAAGATACAAAATTATCAATGTCAAATGTGAGTCAGTTAGTTTTCTTACTAGAATATGGCTACTTAAATTTGGGGTTTTCAGTCTTTCTAAATCCCAGTAAAAATGGAATCAGAGTTAGAGAATCCAATTTCAATACATCAAGTTTTTAAAAATATCTTCATGTTCTCCCCCTACATTAACTTTGTGATCCTTCCATACGCAATTAGAAAGACAAGCTAACTCAAGCTGCACTTCAGAGGAAGTCCATTTGTGTTTCTATTTCAACCCCATGATTACATCCACATATTCACATACTCACCCAGAGAGCCTTTTTTCTGATTTGTTTAAAAGAGCTCTTCATTAAAGTACCCAAGTAACAGAGCTAAAGTGAAAAGAAGAGACAGCAAGCAAGTCCAGAAGGCACAAAGAACAGCCTGGAGGAGCTTCCCAGCTTCTCTGGGAGCAGGCTGGGGACTGCCAACAAACCCATCCCTGCAGAAGTGGCCAGAGACTGGGAGGCTGCACAGGATGGCCCCAAACACCCCAGAGCTGTGTGTGATGTCTGTTTTCTCAAGTAATGAAAGGGCAGGCACGATGCCTGGAGGGCGGATCCCCAAGAGGCAACAAGACCCCAGACCCTCAGCTCTTTTTGGCTCTGGCCAGCTCCTCACCATGCCCTCCCTTCCAGAATCATAACACAAACCCTCTGCTAAAGCACAGCTGCAGAATCCTGTTCTACCACACAGGAAAATCCACTGGGCTCAGTTTAATACACGTGACAGATTCAATGCACTTTTTGCAACACTGACAGTCAGGAAGAGTGGCAAAGCCACTTCTGGCTATCCTCTCTTCCCCCCAGTGAGTATCTAGTACAACCACACATCTACATGTACTATGCTGATGATCAATAACAATGTCCAGGTGTAAAAAAACCAGACCAAACATTCTGAGAAAACTGCAAAGATTTACTGAATCTGCATACAGATTAATTCAACATCAAGATGTAGCTCTAGAGTTCATGAACTGAAAATAACTTCAGTCTGCTGCATGTGTCAGATGCTTTTTCACTGTGGTCCTCTAGCTTTGCAATCCGAGATCCAAACTGTAGGGCCCTTTTTGGCAAAACAGTGGAGGCTGCAAGGCCCAACTCTTTGGCTGCAAGGCGCAGAAGCAATTTCTCACCCATTCCTCGAGGCAGAGTCAAGTCGGCTTTTTCTGAGATTGGCAGAGAATTGAGGAATGAAACAACATCTTCATCAAGAAAAGGAAACCTGAAAAAAATATATATGGGGAAAGACCCTTTAAGAACTTCATACAAATGGTCTGGGTTTTTCCCTTTACCACATGCAAATACTTCAGAGTCTGTGTAAACTCCTAACTAAAGATGTAACCTTAAATCTTACGATACTGAATCAATTCTCCAAAGTAATTATACTGTCTTGGAGAAAAAAACTCCATAATATATCATGTTTACATTAAGAAGCCTGGAAGTTTCCAAAAGTTAAGCAAAGAGAAGAATAAGAAAATGAATCAGAGATGTTGGGTCATGAAGAACATCAGAAACTGCAGTGGAAGAGCAAGACAAATTTTAAAATAAGACTTCTCAAGACGATTTCTAAGCATTTAAAAATACAGTGTAACTTCAAAGCAAAAATATTTATACAACAAATTCTGGCACTGTTCTGATTTCCAGGCATTCACACCTGATCACCTGCAGGATGAACAGCATTGCCTGTCCACCATGCAACTGTTCTTGTTCTAAACTGAAAACATGCAGCTAACAACAGATTTGGAAAAACACTGGCACAAACATCACCTGAAAAAGCCTTTCCTGCACCAAAGTGGCCTCTGCTACTGGACACCACCTAAGGAATTTTTTGCCAGTTGATGGCAGCATGGAGGAAGTAAACACAAATAAAAGGATTCTTCAATTCAGAGTTAACAGCCAAGGAATGCAGTGGATATTGATCATGCCTTTACTGCATGGACAAGAATGCACAGCTTCTACATTATGTTGTCATTACCCAAAGTCAACCCTCAAATGACCACACCAGAACACCTCAAAGTTGTGCAGAACACTGCTGTACTTGAAAGGATAAAACCTACTTGGTTTTGCCTATTTCAACATCTGTTGTTGCTTCTTAAAACTTCTGGATGGAAATCAAGTTACTAAATTTCCTCAATTAACTCTTCCACAGTACGAAAGACTAACTTTCAAAAAACAAAACCAAAAAACTCCACAACACAGCACACCTTGACAAAATTGCAACAGAACTAGAGACAATAAAACACGCAGAAGTTTCAAGTAAGCTTTGTGTTGAAGTGTTAAAAATTTCATCAGACCGGCAAAACCAGTTTTGCTTCATGTTCAAACAGTAATACCTGGCTTCTTTTCCATGATCCCCAATAATCCTGTCATCTCTACCAAGATTTCTAGAAGAAATGCGGCCCAGCTCCATTTCAAGCTCTTTATTCAGACCCTCTGAGCCGTATTTTTTGAAGCAAACACGATGCCTGGAATACCCAGCAAGCTGCTCATCTGCTCCCATTCCTGTAAGCACAACCTGAGGAAACAGGATACAAGAAATCTTGGTATCTGTGCAGGTTAATATGTAACAGACCCTAAGTGTTTAACTACATCTTAAGGATGTAAATTTTAACACACATCTTTTAAAGATATTTACCTGTCAGGATGGGAAGTGCTTTATACATTTACAAAGCCTGAAACAGTTTCCAGTAAAGTCACAGGAAACCTGCAATGGGTTCACAATCAGGCCTAAAAATCCACACAATCCACATTTCTACTGATGCAAGGGAAAAGCATCAAAATAATGCACCATAAATACACCGTTCTCTGAAGAATGTCCTTGTTAGTTTCTACTACAATAAACAGCATTAGTTAAACACCAGCCTTTATAAAAAAAAATTGTTTCTAAAATTTATGTCTAGGTCATATGTTCTAAATAATTGTATGAATGTTCATCAGTCAGCTTTATCTACTGTATTCTACAGTAGGAGTTTTTAAGCAAACCATTGCATTTGTTGGGTTTTCTGCTGTGTGTGGCTTTTTTGTGGTTTTAGGATGCAGCAATTATTAGAAAGGTAACAGGAGCTTCAAAAAGCAAAGGCAGCAGCTGGCTTGTAAATTCCTGAAATTAAACAGTTCCTTCTTCTCTACACAAACTGTTAGAAATAGAAAAGTGAGGAATAAGAATCAAATTCTCAAAAAATCATCTAATTATTACTAAAAATGCCCAAGTAGTCATCTTTTCTGCCTATATTATCTGCCAGTTTGTCACATCGATAGCATATCTAAATAAGAAAACAGCAATTTTACAAGGGGTAGGATGCTGGCACTTAACAATATGACTTAATTATTAAATTTGTTAACACAGTTTGGACTGGATAGCTGTTACTGACTACTGGAATTGAAACACTGAAAACTACAGATGATGGTTATTATTTTTTCCTACTCATGTTGCTGCTTATCCAAGTTCACTGGAAAGCCACACGTTACATGACACAAGAACTGAACACAGTTTTTACAGAACTGTTCTACCAAATTTCAGGAGCCTTGTGAATAGTAAAGATCCCAGCTGATTTCTGAAGCAACAGAACTATTTCTACAATCACAGGTCAAATATAAGACAGAAAACAAACAAAATCCCCAGTACCTTTGCAGGACTTTTATATGGCTTTGGTTCTCCTTGGTTATGAATAAAACCCTCCCCTCTGGAAGCAAACCAAATTGCACAGCCAATGCTGTCATCCAGCACTGTATCCAGTGGATAGATCAAGTGATAAATGCATTGTTTTCTCATCTTTTTCAATTCCTCTAGTGTAACATTAATCTCCACAAAGTTCCAGGTTCTTGAAGGGCTGATTGCTCCTAATTCCTTCAGTCCTGCCCTACCAGTGATTCTGTCAGGAACATCAAAGCAAGATAAACCTGCACCAGTTTTATCATCAATATCCTGACAGGTTTCTTGAGGACAAAGCAAATCATGCTGTACTTCACGGCTGGGATGTCTTTTAGCAGTGCCCTTGTGCTTAGATTGTTCTTTTACCACGAAGGCTACGTTGAGAAGATCAATTGGCTCCTCCAAAGGCACATGTTTATCAGCAAGGGCTGCAATAACCATGGAATCAATGCCACCAGAAAAGAGCACTGCCACACGTGCTTTCTGATGAGACAAGCTTGGCACTTCTGTTGTTTCCTGATCTTGACCTCTAAAGAGACACAGAACTCGTCTCTTGACTGCTTCATTTAAAACATCAATAAACTGACACACTGTCTTTTTCCTGTGCTCCTCTACAAGAAATCCTTGAAGGGCTTCCACAGAAACCACACTGCTAATATTAGTGCCTCGACATTCACCTGCAGCTTCAGAAATTGTTTTATTTAAGGGGACAACTGGTGCTCTGAGGCACAGCTTTGATTCATTCACCACAAGACTTACGTGGCTTGGCAAATCTGTAGACAATTGGTCAAGAACATTAATGAATGTTTCTTCTTCTGCTGCTTTCTCCCCACAGCTGTAGGTCCATGGAAACAGTGCTAAAGACAAAGATTTAGCTGCTGCACAGGCTTTGAGATCTATTTTGAAAATTCCAGATGCTGGGACTTCTTTCCATTGGTTGCCTGATTCAGGGTAACCACTGACAGATGTGAGACAGAAAGCACTGTCACCCTCATCACTGAACTGCCAAAGCAAACTGCGACGACCAAAATAATCTCTACCAAACCATAAACTGTGTCTGGATGCTTGGTAATAAACAAAACACCAGGGACCCCTAAGGGATGAAAAGAGGGACAAAATATCCACTTCACTCCTGCATAATGCAAGATGATGAAACATTACTTGAGTGTCATTCTCTAGATCTCCTACGTGCACTCCACCGAAAACTTCTCCATTCCAAAGAAAAACATTGTTATTGGCATCTTCCAGAGGCTGAGGAGTCACCAGTCCCCTCAGGTGAAGAACATGGCCAGAAAACAGACATTCATAAGAGAGAGCAGACACAGCTTTGATCAGCTGCTGGCTGCTGTCTGGTCCTCTCCTTCTGAGACGCTGGAGTATGTCCTGGCTAAGGAAATCAGGAATGGCACGTTGGCTACACAAGGTAACAACACAACAAATACCACACATTGTGACTTGGAATTCACAGGGACTATTTCTTCATTTTAGCCTTTTCTGAATTTTCCAGCTCCTGGTGTGCCTTCTTTAATTCATCTAATGTATCTGTGTAAGAGACAATTATACACATAATCAGTTTCATAAACAGAAAAGTTGATGAGTATATCTAAGAAATTAGTAATTCCAGCCACTTATTTAATTAAAGTGATAAACATTAAACTATAATTAACAGAAGTGCTGTGTTTGTGTCCCATCATTACTGTAGCTCACTGTAGATTATTCCTCTTTAATTATACAAAGATTATAATTTTTTTTTCCTCCCAAAGAAAACCACACTGTAATAGGCCAACTATTGCCTAAGTAATCACTACGACTTAAATATCTGTAGTAAGAAAAGGGAACTGTCAATTAAGATGTCAACACTATTAACCCAAATCAAAGGAAAGAAAATGAAAGTAGCAATTTTTCAATCCAGAAAATTAACTTTATGCTTCTAAATTTACACATTATTTTAATGTTTCTTCCATCATCACCTCTATGATCCATTCTCCTACCTTCTTAATCCCACAGACCCATTCTTTCAACTAAAGATTTCTAGATTGACCTCCAGTTTAAACTTGTTGTTTTCCTTTTCCTCATCCTGTGCAATTCTAAATTTTTTTAAGGGACACAGCACTACCCAGCTTCCCAAAGGACACTGAGAACAGTGACTCCTCTGTGGAGCAGATGTTCTCCCTCATTGTCTTTGGCACTTGCTCTTTTATAACACCCATAAATCAAGTGAAAACATTTTCACATTTATTCAGTCCAAAATAACAAGCAAGTGTCTGAAGTCTACTTTGATTTTGACACACAGATTCCAGTTTTTCATGTCAATACACCTTTGAAACCATTAGATACAGCTCTTACATATTGAGCTCAATGATACCTTTTTGCACTGCAAACTTACTTTTGCACTGAGACAATGTTTCTGTTCGGTCTACAAGGAAGAATATGTTGCTGTTGGGCTGCTGCTTGTAAACTTTCTGTAAAACAAAAACCATGTTGAATTAGGTAAAAACAACAGACTCTGGAACCACCGGCAGCAGAAGCTGCTGTGGGTCCCCTCAGATACTTCTGGTGTAACAGTGGGGCAAGTTCTGCCCTGAAAACAACCAATATTCTAATGCTGTACCATCAAAAACATTTCATTATCAACCCATGACTACTCTGCATTTCTCTTTTCCTCACTCTATTTTAAACACATGCACAGGAAAGTGAGAATTCCTGATGGAGTCTTCTGATCAACTCAAACATCTTAATAAAATAATTCAGATGAAACACAGAAAGGCAAAAAGTCCTGAAAACATCCTGTGCTACTGATCAACTACACATAACCAAACCATCTGCAGGACAAATTACTCTGAGAACACCAGACCACATGTGTATTAAAATGTGTTATTTCTCCTCTTGTCTCACTGCTTATTTCTCAGCCATAAAGCCAGTGTGTAAATACTCACCCGGTTCTTCTTCAAATTCGAAAGCTCATCGACTACAACCTTCTGCTCTTTAATCTGAAAGGCAAAAGATGCACTTGAATTTAATCATTAAAAATAAACCACCTCATTATAATCCTAGTAGTGAACACACACAGCAGTATTTTAAGACAGCTACATGCAAATGTAGCTGCTGTTCTCCAAATGAACCATTGAAGACAAAGTGGAAGTAAATATAAAAATGAAATACTTCAAATAACTGCTCTAGGAATAGGTTATCTTGCATGCATTGGTATTTCTCCCCCCCCCTCAAAAGCAAATCACCACTGGGAAGCCAGAGGACTTCTAGCTGTTTATCCTCAGAGAGCAAACTTTTCCACCCCAGAAGAAAACATGTGCACAACTAATACAACATCAAATCGCTTTAGAAAACAAAACTTAGCTTAATGTCGAGAATACACTTTATAATCATTAGTATGCTCTAGATTCAAAATTAAATTAATGAAAATCCAAATACTCTAAAGCCTTTCTATTACTCTGGATTTTTGCATCAACTTCCTCAGTGGGATATCCCCCTCTGTTCTGCACTGACAGATGTGCCAGGTTTTCCCACTTTCTTTTACAGCAACCCCTGTGAATGCTAAAGAGCAGTAACCAGGACTGTCACAAAAGCCAAAAACTACACCAAAACCTGGTCACAGGGCACTTAATGTTTTTTGTTAGAAGTAAACAATATGGGGTTTATTTTGCTTTTCCTTTTGAGTCCCCTGGAACTGGTGTCACAGTAGGAAGCTGCAGGGACACCCCCCACTAGACCAGGCTGCTCAAGGCCCTGTCCAAGCTGGCTTTGAACACTTCCAGGGCTGGGGCATCCAAAACATCCCTGTGCCAGTATCCCTCAATTCTCAAAGTAAAGAATTTGTTTGTAATATATAATCTAGAGCTCCCCTTTTTCAACTGGTACTCATTACTCGTTGTCCTGTCACTACAGCTCCTGGTGAAGAGCCCTCTCTGGACCCCGTAGGCTCCTTCAGGTACTGGGATGCTGCTGTAAGTTTTTTTTCGGGGAAAGCGGGTTTGGCAGACTCCACACTGAGCAGAGCTAGGGGCACCAGGGAAGAGGGAGCAGATCCACGAGGAGCACCAGACTCCTTGGGTGAAATCCCTCAGGAATTTTTGGACAGATAAGGATGAAGTGGGTGCTACAGAGAAGCCATTTGGGGGAGAGTGAGGAGCAGCTGAGGGCACTTGGTGTGTTCGGCTGGAGAAGAGGTGACTGAGGGGAGACCTCATTGCAGGACAACTTCCCCCTCCTGAGGGGAAGAGGAGGGGCAGGGACTGATCTCTGCTCTGTGGGGACCAGGGACAGGACCCTGGGAATGGCCGAGGTTGTGTCAGGGGAGCTTTAGGTGGGATTCCAGACCAAAGTTCTGTCTCCAGAGGGTGGCTGGGCACTGAACAGCTCCTCAGGGCAGCGGGCACAGCACCGAGGCTGACAGGGCTCAAGGGGTGTTTGGATCACATTCCCAGGCACACGGCGTGACTGGGGACGGTCCTGCGCAGGGCCAGGATCTGGACTGAGATGATCCCTGTCGGTCCCTCCCAACACTGCGATTTTGTGAGAAAAAAACCTCACTGCGCCTCAGCCCCCAAACAGCGGAGCAGACACGGGCCGGGCACACGCGGGGCGCCCCCGGGGCCCGACCCGGCCCAGCGGAGCCCCGGCCCCGCCGACACCCGCCCGGCTTCGGCCTCTGCCTCACACCGCCCGCTCCCGGCCCAGCCGCTCACCCGCCGGCTCAGCTCCTCCCTCTGGCGCAGCGCCGCGCTCTCCCCGTCCTCCAGCCGCGGCGGGCGGCCCGACATCCCCGCAGCAGCACCGACAGACAGACGGACTGCCTGATGGACACACGGACGGACGAACCGCCCGCTCGCTCCTCCCGCTCCGGGTCCCGGCGGCCGCTCGTGACACGGCGCGTGCGCGCGGGCGGGGCCGCGCGGGGCGGGTGAGGGGTCTCGCCTGCCCCCGCCTGGATCCCCCCGGGAGGGACGGGAGTGCCCGGGGATCCCGGGAATGCTCGGGGGTCCTGTCACACCCTCGTCTGTCAGGGGCACCGGGGCAGGGCCGGACGCGGCAGGGATGTGCGGGATGAGGCTTGGAAACGGTGCCCCTTGTGGATTGAGAGGGAAGGGCCGGAGAAGGAAAGGGGCGGGTTTGGTGTGTGCTGACCCCGAGCTGATCCCGCCGTGAGACTCCTTTAGGCGGTTTGCTTAGAGGTTCCAGGGGAGAGATGAGTGGTATAATACTTACAGGATCCATATGTTCCGTTATCTTCGTTATTATTCCGTGTTCCTGCAGGAAAGAAGGAGAGGAGGGACTTTTTATAAATGGCAGGACAAGAGGCAGTGGATCCAAACTGACAGAGGACAGGTTTCCATGGAATATTCTATGGAAACTCTTCGCTATGAGGGTGGTGAGGCACCGGCACAGGTTTCCCAGAGGAGCTGTGTCTGCCCCATCCCTGGAAGTGTCCAAGGTCGGGTTGGATGGAGCTTGGAATAACCTGGGACAGTGAGAGGTGTCCCTGCCCACGGCAGGGGGTGGACTGGATGATCTTTCCCCAACCCAACCCATTCCATGATTCTATGATTTATAAGCTGTGTTTTCCAGACCATCCATCCAAGTTGGTCTTTAACATTTCTCCATCTCTCCCATTCTGCTGTGGGAATATCACAGTGATGTGTCTCTCTCCTGTCTTTACAAACACATCGTGGCTGAAGTTGTTTGGAAGCGACAGGATGACAACAGCTGGCCAAATAAATTCTATCAAGGTTTGCTGTCCTAAATAAATTTAATTAATGATTACTGTGACAAGAAAGTTTTGAAAATATCTTTCCACAGCACCAATAAGGAACAAAATATTACTTTAAGAAATTGATTTACTTGTGAAAGGAATTACATGCTCTGAGCATGGAGTTTATTAGTGAATGAACTGCATATCCCAGGAAATCAGAAGTCTGCTAATTTTCATGGAAAATAGATTGTGTATTTGTTAATGGGTATCAGTGGAGAGTTTGGGTAAGACTTTGTCAAAGTGCCTCATGTAGCAACATTACAGTTGTTTTTTTGTCTCGTTTTTATCCCCTTCCTTCTTTTTAAACATTGTTGTATGATTATTCTAAACACTCAAGAGTAATTCCAAACTTACAGATTGCTACCAATAGCTCAGTTATAGGATCTTTTGAGATTTCTATCCAAAGTCCTTCTGCTGAAACTGCAGTGCAAATATAGTTCAAATCTTCACGAACTATTTGAAATCCTCGCAACTATCCTAAGTGAGGTAGGAGTACAAGATCAAATGTATTACATATTTTGGTAATACTTAGAGCTTTGGAGAAAGATTACACCTTGTTTTACTGGTATCCATGAGCTTGGTTGGAATGTCCATGATATTGGCTGGAATTTTTGGCAGTGGTATAGGGAGAATAAAGATTTTGTCTCTTTGTATAAGCATGAAAAAAAGACAGTTATGCCTGCAGCCCTGGCTCCCCACGGCTGTGTGGGACTGTGTGGTCCCACAGGGCAGGGAACTGATCCCTTTCCCTCTGCAGGGCACCAGTGCTTGGGTCCCAAAGCAGGGGGAGCTGAAGCTGCTGGGGAATTGTTGCTCAAGGTTTGGAGTCGTCCTGAGGCTTGTCCTTCAAATTCTGGAAGAAATAAATACACACATCTGGGTCACACAGAACAGTTCTGCTGCTTTGTCTTTTGTCACCCTTGTTGAGTAATTTGTTTAATCTGAGTAACTCCCAACCATCTACTACCCCAGTGTTGTACTTGTTGTTGATATGTTACAAAGGTTGATGAACAAGTAGCCCTGTAGTCAAAGTGTAGTTCCTGCACCGATTATGCTTTTTATGTTCAGTAATAAATGCAGTTAATGTTTCTTAATCAAAAATCCATCCCTCAGTTCTATTGGTTGGCTCAGAAGAGTGATGATAATGGTCTCTAGGCATAATAGCAAATGTGAAATGTTTTCAGCTTCTGGTCTTACTGCAGGTTGGTGACTCTTCTATTCATATGGAATGGGCTTTTAATGAGTCCTTTTTAGAATTAATGGATTCCTGCTACAAGATCACTCCTGAAATTCTAGTCCTACCTACAGTAAGTGCAGCTGTGTTTAAAACTCAGTGAAGGAAAAGGTCAGCACCTTTTAACTTTAACCCTGTGCAGAGCTGTGATATCTTAATTCCAGCTCATTTCAGGGCTGCTGTAGTTCTGTGGCTGGTTCTGTTGCTCCTGAGAGGGCTGAGGTGAGTAGGAGCTGATCTGGCAATGCAATTTCATGATACATCCCTGGTCAACCTGCCTGTTTCTGTTCTCTCATGCCAGCTCTGCTGCTCAGAACTATTTTTATTTTTATTTGCATATATAAAACTATTTTTTGAGACTAATAACACCTGAAAAATGTTAATAAAGTATCAGTCTTTTAAAGTCCTCACCTTTTCAGCACCTGGCACCTTTAGAAACACCACCCAATGAGCAATGTAAAGAGTTACAGAACAGCCAGTAAACACTGATGCCAGAAAATGCTTGAAGTTGCCATCACGTGCTGTCAAACACATGGCCCAAACAGTATCCCCAAATAACCAAGCTCAGGCTCTGAAAGGCTGCTGTTAAAAGCACGCTGAAGATGAGGCCACCCCTCTGAAAACACTCTCAGCCTCGACGACCTCTTTTCAGGGTGTTGGCAGTACATTTGTGTCAGATGATTCCGCAGATGTGAGAGGTACAGGGTAGGACTGACACTGCCTTCCAGGCTGAGCAGTGCCAAGTTTCCATGCTTTCCTGCGGGCTAAATCCGCGTGTATCCATGTTCTGGATCTCAGCTGGTGCTTGAGTAACACGTTAAGCCACCAGAACTCGGTTGTGGGTTCCAATTTGGGGCGTTTGCTGGGTTCAGCTGTGAGTCCCGGGACAACTGTAGCTCTAATGTTGGCCACAAGAGAGCAAACCGAAACTGTGCTGGGGCTGCAGGCACAGTGGAAGAAAGAATGGTGCCAGGGATAGAAGAGTGGTGGATGAGATATCCAGACGGGGAGAACGCGGTCAAAGGCTGTTTGGATTTCTGTAGGTTTTTGTTTGTTTGGGGTTATTTTGTATTCAGACATTGTGTCATCAGAATGCACATGGAGTAGTTTCTGAGGTGCAGCATCGATCTCTGTTGATTTCTCAGTTGAACCACTTTTTAATTATTTGCTAATTTATACCAGTCTAAGAAAATTTGAACTGTTGAAGTTAGCTGGGTTTGCTTTATGGTAATCCTTCTGCTGTTTGTGTGAGATGTTAGGATTTGGAGGGAGTTGGGTTAATTTACACAGCCAGGGGTCTGGGTCTTTGTGCTGGGATCTATGTAAAGTTGTGGTTTGTTTCCTTGGGTTGAGTATCTGGATTGTCAGTTGCACAAGAAACCTTGCAAACCCTGTAATCATTCTACTGTAAAATTCCTGTCACTGCACGTAAAACAAGAAGTTTGAGCACTTTTACCAGTGGGAAGTGCAGTCAGTTTTTTTCAGCATTCACTTCTGATACAATGTTAAAGCCATCTGAGAACTCCTTTGCAGCAAACTTCTGCGTAGGTCACACGTGTAAGATTCTTAATTTTCTAAGTAGAATCTCATCACTTTCATGTGGATGATCTTAAAGCTGTTGTCAAAATAGCTGAGAAGTACCCTCAGTCTCTCATTAGTCTTTGCAATCTGGTTGCATTCCTTAGGGCTTCTAAAAATGCTAAACCAAGCAGCTTGTTTATAAAATACCCCCATCAGTCTTCCATCTGATGAGGAGGAGATGATTCAAAAATAGACTCTTCCAAGACCACTCTGTGTTCTTCAACATAAATCTGAGGTAACTCCAATGAATACAAGAGCCTTTCTCCAGGTCTTACGTTGCAATAGTAGAGAAGACAATCTGAGCTTTAATTTTCACAATTCTTCCTTCCTTAGTGCAGAACAACTTGTTTAAGAGTTTAGGAGAGAGTTAAGTTCATGTCAGTGGTAGTTTCACTTAGAAAAGTAGAAATGAAAGCTTTGGGTTTGCCTCTCATTTATGAACTCCCTTTTGCTGTAGAGACTTCCTAACCTGGCAGGGCAGTCCCTCACATTTGAATAACCAATGCACAGGTTTACTGGAGTAACAGTCTTGTTGGAATATGGGATCAGATTTCCAGATACACATTTTGAGCAGTGAATGTTCAGGGATCTTAGAAAAATCAAGTGCTCTGTCTTACAACAACAAACACTTTGTTTGCAGTGTGAAGATGGAAGCCTGGTGCCTGGATGCTGGGAGTTCCTCTGTGGGTGCCATCAAAGAGCAGGGCTATGAGAGGCCTGGAACTGCTCAGGAACACGGGGTGGACTGATGTCTTGTTACCTTGGATTTGGCATCTTGATACAAAGTTAGATCGGTGCAAATATTTCTGCCCAGTGAGAAAAGGACAAGAGAACCAAAACCACTCTGAGTGAAGAGTCAGCCTGCCCAGTAAGTTTGCTTTTTGGAAGCCTGGAGAAGACTAGAGAGATAATTATCTGCTTCCTTCTCTTTCCTGTTGGGAGTGCCTCCCTGATAGTAAGTACTGTGTTTAATACTGTACAGAACTGATATTTTCTCAAAGATAAAGCTGAGAGATGAGATTGCTCTGAAGGTGTGGGCAGGTCTGAGCAGGATGGGCTGAAGGTACAGAAGAAACAGCCTGTTGTGTTCCTGAAGTGAAGCAGGGACTTGGTCATTTCAGCCGAGACAGTGACAGTCCCATAAAACATGTTCCATGGGCCCCAGATGGGCCTGTCTGTGTGAGCTTGGCAGAGCAGGACATGTCTGAGTAGGCTGGAGAAAGTGGGAAATGCAAAATGTCTTTGCAAGGCTCTCTGAGGCAGAAGTGAAGGCACGGGTGCTCCTGAGACACCCAGCTGTGAGGTGTAAGAACCTCATGTTTTAGACAGTGTAAGAGTCCTCAAAAGGTTTCCTTCTCTTCCAAGGCAGAACCACTAGAAACTAAGGAACCAGCAATGTAATTGTTGATGGGCTTTGAATGTTTGTCTTACCTGTATCTCATGCAGTTCCTTCAAATGCACCAGTCTGTCTACATTCCTAGTATTCACAGTGCTGATTTTTTAAAATGTTAACTCATCATTTGGAGCAAGAATAACCACAAGGAAGGGAGAAGTATCATTGCTTAATTCCTGGCATGTATTTTAGTTGTTAAATATCTAAGCAAAACATTGCCCATGGCTCTGAATTTAACAGTAGTTCAGGTAATAGAATAAAGGTCTTTCTGCCAGTGACACACATTATCAGATGTGAGAGAGATAAATCATAGAATTCTGTGATGTTGAACATTCGAGTAACATCCTTCTTATAATTATTCTGACATTTCTTTAAAGAAAGGTAATGGTATTTAGCACTTCTGAAATCCAGACAGTTTGGTGGCTGTCTGGAAAACAAAACAGCCTCACACTAGCATTAGATATCTGTAAGGCAATATCTTGACCTACACACAATGTAGGTTTAGTTAATACGGTTAAGGGGAAACTTCAAAACCTTTTTACAAAGAATAGGAGAACGTTGGTATAACTTGACAGACTTTCTCAGCACCTTGGTGGAAGTCAGGAATAAGAATCCTCTTATGAACAGTGTCCAGAGCTCAAGGACAATTCAAAATTGAAAGCAATCCCTAGACATAGCTTGTGGTTAAGGTTTGACTGCAGGGGTTCTTGAGCTCTCTGTCCCAGTAGGGAAAAAACCCTCACATCAAAGCCCCTGAACAGTGTGACAGGCTGTGCTTGGCTTATTGGTGAGCAGAGTTTATGATAAATCTGTCACAGTAACCAGCACAATTAAAGCAAAGCAGGCAGGTTTGGCCAATACCTGCTGAAAAGGCCTCAGAGCGCTTAAAACTATCAGATTTACTCTATTAATTATACAGCTACTGCGGAAATGACATGAAGTTATCTGATTAAAAAAATTATTAGTTAGAAGGAGTTAAAGATCAAAGGAAGACAATTATTGCTCTTTCTTTTTTTTTCATTTTACTTTTTATCTTTAGTATTCAATTGGCTTTTAGTCCTCTATTAAAGAAGTCCACTAACATGGACTGTCTGCTACTGAAATGGATGCAACAGCTCCTCAACAGCACATAGAAACATGGAAAATATTTTTGGCTAAGAAATGAAAGCTCTAGCATTCAGTTACTGTGGATGTAACTTACACTTATTTGTTTACTGTGTCTTTACACCAAGTGTTGCCAGGAGACATTGCCAGGCTTATTTTCAGTGATGCAGAGTGTCTGCTTCCTCCTTTATTTTTAATATTTAATAATACATTTCTTGTTCTGATTAAGAATTGTGAAGAGGGTAATTTTTTGTTTGCTGTCACATTTGCTGTTTTAGACTGTATTTGAAGTCATCATCATCTTCTTACATAAGAACTTGGACATATGATCTGCACCTTGCTTGTTTAAGTGAATAGTAGTCCCCAAAGCCAAATTCTACTGCCTTCCTCTTGTAGGTAATTGGAATTAAATATTTTTTTTAATTGAATTGTTGATTGCAAAGCCAGATGAGCAATATTTAGCTGGTGAAGAACTCTTTGGGTAACTGCATTCTTCTTGTAGGGAATATAAGCAGCACAGTCTTGAAAGTCTTGCTGCTGGAGGATTTTCATTAGCTCTGATGGAACCTAATGCCTCATTTTTATAAATTTAAGTGCATGCAAGTTTGTGTGTGGGCACAGAGATGCAATGCACATATGACATTAGATAATAATCCTGAATATTCTATTTTTCATTAGCACCATTTTTTATACTGTAGAATTCTATGTTCCTTATGTATACATACCTT
>VYZS01008547.1:850-38812 GCA_013400695.1 Neodrepanis coruscans | reverse complement strand
TTGGCAACAAACTAAAAATATAGTTCAAATATATTTATGAAATCATTTGCTTGAACAGTTAACAAATAAACTTTATTTCTGGATGGCTAGTGAGCTTTCTCAACTGAGCTTTCTTCTATTGCAAAACATTACCAAATCAGGTCAAGTTGTTAGGATTCCATAGATACTTGAATCTATAAAGCCTGACACACAAAACTTTAAATAGACTTATATTAAAGATAGGCATATTAAGTTGGATGGAAATTACAGTTTGTTTATGGCACCCATAAAACACTAATGGCCCAACAGCCAAGACTGTTTTGCCATCCTGAAAGACTTCAGCCCTGAGCAGAGGAATCATAAGGGGAAATCAGTTTGTGGTGATTTTTAGAAATATATTTTAATAATACAAAATTGTAACAAACAATCACCATCAATAGTTTATTTTGATGCTAAGGTAGAAAAACAGACCTTAAAAATGGTCCCAACTTGAGAGAGCTGACAACCAGTGCTAAATGTATCTGTTATTTTTTTATAACTTACCAGCTATTATTATTTGTCTTTGAAAAAGTGTTTATCAAATGTTTCTGTAGACACCTGATAATAGACACCCCTCTATACACAATCTAGTCTTAGAATCAAATCTGACGATCAGATGAGCATGTGATTAACTTTAGCTGATAAGTGGTTGTACACACATGACTTCTATGAATTAAACATTAAACACAGAGTGTAATGACAGGTGAAATAGGTAGAGAAGTGGTAGATGGCAATAACAAAGAGCAATTTTTTGCTTCCTTTCTCTGAGTATGGACTGTTCTTGCTGAAAAGGAATGAGCAAGTCAGTCCAATGCCCTCCTACTGTGAATTTGGCCTTTCATCTTCAAAGCACTTTCCAAAGCTTTATTAATTATCTTTACAACAGTCCGTAAGGCTAATAGATAAATACCAACCTGCTTATGAGAAACTGAAACATAAAGGTGGAGCCATTGGTTCACAGCCACCTGATGAGTCAGCACTGAATCTGAGATCAAAATCCAGAAGTGCCTGCGACCCGCTCTGTTGGTCAGTCGCTGGATTTAGTCTTCCTCAGTCTTGTGTTCCTGTGTGCCAAAGCCTTGGGTTTGTTTTGGTTTTTTTTTTCCTTGCTTTCTTGCCATTTGCTTTCTACTTTCCACAGGCCCCACTGGAGATCAGATCATGTGCACATGGGCAGGTACAGTTTTGAATTTTCTTTCTTCCCTCATCCTTCCCTGCTTAAGTAAATGCCCAGCCTTCTTGTCCCCTTATGTCTTACTGTGCGTTGTAGAGAAAGCAATAAACCTTGAATGGACAGAATCTTCCATTTGTTAATTTGACATATCAGAGCATAATCATGTAATTTTGCTGATTAAATGCCTGTACCTAACAAATCACAATAATGAATCTCACATGTTGAATGAGTTAATTAAATACTTGTTTTGATGGCTTCCTATAAATCTCCAAGTCTAGGCACCTATACAAAATGTTAAGGAACTCTTTTATTCCAAACAGTGATTCCCATAGCCCATATCCATGTATTTAATTATCAAAGGAATAATGATTGTGAAGACAGGCATGTTCCCTTGGACAATTTGGAATGATTTGCACTTTCCTAGTGAGCATCTCCTTTGGTTCCAACTACAACCCGTTAATCACAACAAGAGCACAAGCTTATGCATTGTAGAGGCCTCAGTTTCTTCTTTCAGAGTGCCTTCTAAAAATCAGTCAGGACAAGTTTCCTGTTAAGATCCATCCATGGGTTCCCTTGACTCCACAGGATCATCCTGGTGGAAGCTGCGTTAGGCCAAATTTGGGACATACAAATTGCAACTAAGGGATAGTGTTTCAACTTGGTGGTGGTAGGGTTTTCCAGTGGAAAATGCTGGACACAAAGTCTGGAGTAGGTTTCTTAAGGCTGAATGTGGCTCTCAATCTCCCTGAACCCCAGTTCTTCCCCAGTGTTGTTGTAAAATGTAATGCAAAAATGCTGCTGAGTCGCAATGTAGAAATATTCGCAAAGTGCTCTGAGAAAAGCCCCAAACCTGCCATACTCATAAACACAGGCTGTCCTAAAGATCCAACAGCCTCAGTAGGGTTTGATCTGTTTTTCTAAATTTAAACATCTATTACCATGTGAGATGACAGAGGGTATCTTGTCTGCCACCCAGTTATATCCCAGAGAGCTCAGGACTCTTTACAGGATCTACATTGTATTTACCATTTGGATGTTTTGGTGTCACGGGGGTTTCTCAAACATAGATGCCTATGTTTAGGGAGCTTATTTTGACCCCACATACCATGTAGTCACTGTGCAGTTTTTGATCTAAATTAATCACTGTCTTGAAACCTGTTATTGACAAAGTATAAACAAAACACTTGTTTTGCAATGGGAGGTATGAAATCGATTGCTGGCAATAAGAATGTGGTCAAAACAGAAAGACTAGAGAAGAAAGGAATTCACAAATGAAAAACCTGTGCTCCTCAGAATGGATGTGAATATTGTGTAAATACACATTAGTTAGAGGTTTAATTGTGACAATGTTGTCTTTCATAATTATATGTTACAACAAGTCTCCTCTTTGTTCGCAAGGTTAAATACATCACAAAAATGCTTCTGACCATGTCTGACACCCAGAATTGCACCTTCACTTGAGAAACATCCTCTGCCTGTTTATCCGATATAATTTCCCAACCACTTTGGAGCCCTGTACTTAATTGACTATGGCATGGACTCTCATCCTGAAAACACTTGGAAGCACGTGCATAATTAATGCTTGACTTTTTCTACTGAATACAGTAATGGGCAATTATTTGTTTTATAGGACTGAAGACATAATTAGTGAGCAGCCCGTAGATTTAAAAGACTTACTTGAAATTTACCCTGAAAAGCAACTTAAGCCAACCTCTTCCGCAGTGAAGCAAGAGCCCTCCCTCAGCCCCAAATGAAGGCAGGAAAAAAAAAAAATCAATGTATTATATTAAGGGACAAATTGAACTCCATTGATCCTGCCACTGTTTTACTTTTTCTATGTGTGAACTCATGCAAGGTAGCTTAAGAATATAGCTAATATACATGGTACTGGTATGTGCTGGTATATTACTGGAACTGGTATTTGCAGTACCAGTAATATACCGACTTCATTAGATTTTTTCCTTATCATAGTTGTTTGAAAATATTTTCTCTTTTTCCTGATACTGGTATGTCAGGACAGGATTCTTGCTACCTCATGTTTGACTCCCATGCCAGGCTTCATATGACCAGAACTCCTGATGTTGCTGACTTTCCATTTTGGTTCTCTTAATTTATTAATGTTTGATTTCCTGATGTGCAAAATCTTAGAGATCTGATTGTGTTTGTTATATTAATTTAACTTTGATGTAAGTTGAATTGACTCATGAGCACTGAACACAGACTTATTTTTCATGAGCAATTCTTCTGTAACATCTTTGTATATTCAACCCTTCTCCAAATTCAAATCATTACTCTTTGTTGACAGGATGAGTTTTTGACCATTTTGTATTCACATGCACTGACTTTTCTTGGTGGATCTTTAGTGGGATCTGTTTCGTCTTGTCCTATTGCACCTCCAAGGACCGTTTGGCTCCATCTTCTGTATCTTCTGACAGTATTGAGCTGAGCCTTCTGTTCTCTAGTGTGGACAGGCCCTGGTCCTTCAGCTTCTCTCTTACATGGTGTGCTCCAGCTCCCTGACCATCTTGGTGACCCTTTGCTAAACTCATTCCAGTATGCCAATGTCCTTCTTGTCTAGAGAAATGTCACAGTACTCTAGAGGCAGTCTCACAGGTGCCAAACAGGGGAAAGGATCAATTCCCTGGACCTCCCAGCAATGCTCTTGTTAGAACAGCTCAGGGATCAGTGGCCTTCTCTGCAGCAAGGTCACAACTGATCCATGCTCAAATTTTTGTCCACCAGGCTTCCCTGATCCAAAGGACACTTACATTGAGATCTGATTTCACTAATTATTTAGATGTATCACAGTTTGGGCCATTGAGCATGGTTGTTCCATGAAAAATTGTACTTTAGCCAATTATCTGGTTTAGGATAACAGATCATTTCATCCATTTGGGAGTGCTAGCCATAATAATAGGGTGGAGAAGTATTAGATAATAGCAAGCTATGGGTCATATTTGTGTTTTCTTGTTAGCTGATTTAAGGTACGGAGGAGATTTGTGCTCAAGATACTGGGGGGAAAAAAAAGAGCTCTGCAAAACCTGTACACCCCATTTCCAGCCCTGGTAGAGCAGTGCTAGCACAGAGCTGAAACTGAGGGCTGAGACCACCACTGTGGCCAAAGGCTTTGAAAAACATTGCAAGGCAGAGGAGTTTGGATCTTGTCCCTGAGCACACCACATGAATATACTGGTGCCAACAGATTCCACGTGCTGTTTTGTACATCGTGGGTCTCCCCAGCAGCATCTCTGTAATATGATTCAGGCCATTGGGAGCAGAGAGAGTACTTCCCATGGTATCACCTTAACTTTCACTTCAGATAAGTTAGAAAATTAACAAAACTATTAATATGAATGTTCTTGATAGAACATTTATAAAGAAATGTCAGAACAAACTTCAATTTTCAGTTGTTTCGGTTTTTTTAAAATTTTTAAATTGCTTTTTAATGCTTGCTACCTTTTAAGAAAATGCCTGAAAATGGACAAAGCTTTCTATGGCAACAGCTTTACCTGGCTGAAACAATAGTTGATGTTTTACCATGTCAGTGAAATCATACACCATCAGTGACAAGAAGGTATCTGATTGAGTGTGATGGGTAAACCACTCTTTGAAAGCTAAGAATTTATGAGAACTGAAAGCTAAGTAATTGTACAATGATGGCTAATTACTAGATTCTTATGTTGTTACTATGAATAATCAATACAGTGCTAACACAGAAGAATTATATTAATGATATAGCAGAAGGGGAAAAGATGGCTTATTAATTCTTAATAAGATATGGCAACCTAGTTAATCACTGTCTAACATCAAATACAGTCAGTATAAGGTTTTTCTTGTACTCCTAACTGTATGTCAGAATCATCTCTGCAGGTTTTGCTAAAGATGAATTTGGCTCAGTGTCGTTACCCAGTGCAGAGCCCTGTTCACACAGGGTGCTCTGTGTGGGTGAAGGGCTCCACCTGTGAGACTGATGGACACACAACTGATGTCTCTTGAGGTGGATGGTGTTTGTATCTCTGCAGAGCGGTTCAAATTAATGATTTATTTGCTGACATATATTTACTTCACCTTGTATTTCTAAGTACTTCTTGTATTTTATGCTTTGCCTTCCAAAAAATTACTTCCAAGTTGTGGCTAATTTGAACATAAGTGTATATTGGTCTCCAAAGACAAACATGTTTTTATAAAGACTGTTCTGGGAGACATTCAGAAACAGAAATTGATAATGTAACTGAAGTTCTTCCCTTTTCATGCTGTGGGATCACTGATAGTACAGATTGTTCAGTTCAAACTAATGGCAGGTCAAAAGAACCTTTTATTCTCTAGTCCACTTCTATTCCAAAAAGTTTTTCAACATTACCTTAAATATAGTAATTTTTGTTTGTTTTTTATTTCATTGAAATCAATGGAAAGTCAGCATGTTCCTGAAGTTAAAAATGTGTTTTTAACTATTTCCTTGGCATAGAATCAGAGTAAAACATTGCAGAAAGGTGAACAGGGATGTCAAATTCTGATTGTATAAAGAGGCCAGCCATAACCTCCAACAGGAGTTGTTCAAGAGAAGAATACCTTCTACTTGTACAGAGTTTCTTTTTGAAAGGATACAAATACTGTGTGACTTGCTTTCACATTTGATTTTATTGTATGTACCAAAATTCCTGAACAATGAATTACAGAGTAAAGGCAAAATTCATATGTATTAGTAGACTGTGGGGAAAATAACAAATCCCAGTGTTTTCCCACTGCACACTAAAATACACACAGAAAATAAAATACTTATTAAACATAGTTGTATTATTTAGTAACAGAACAATTACACCCTGTAGGAGACAGGCTGCAGTAAGTTCTAATGAAGAAAACCAACCAAATGAGCCTAAATTGCGTATAGGCTGTTATCTTACCCTTCAGACTCATTTCAGTCTCTTTCTCAACACAGTGTTCCAGTTCAAGTAAATAATTCCCACTCTTGAGAATGAATGTGCAGTATGATACAGGGAGTCTGCAGAAATGTTACCTCTGGCAGTTGGTTGCAAAATATCCACTTGTCTCTAAGTAGATTACTTTTTTTTCCTTATGGTACAAGATGTTTTCCTCATTTGTGTTTAGGTTGCAGTGTTTTCTTATGGTTAAGAAAGATTGGTCAAAAGGATCCTCTTCTTGAAAGAAGTTGTCACACATAACGCCTGATTTTAGGCAGGTTGTTTTGCTCACTAGTGAGGCTATTGCTTATCAGTTGCAAACATCTTAGCCTGGGCCTGTGAGCACAGAGCTGGGTCAGCTCCCTGAGCTGGAGCTCTGTATAAACTAGGTAATTCTACCTCTCCAAATAAACTTATCATTTCTGAATTTGCTAGAGCTTCCAGGTAGTTTTCTCACAAGAGTCTGGCTCTGGTCCTGAAAATGATGATTGTTCCAGGTTAAAATGACAGCGGTCAGTCATCTAACCCTGAGAGACAGGGGCTCTCATTTTGATGTATGAGTGGACCAAATCCAATAGGAGCATCTCACTGTGGATCTTGGAGCAAGTGCTTAATGACCTCAGGGGGTATAGACATTCAAATTGCTAACATGTAAGTGAAATGAACAGTTTTGGAGTAAAAAGCATCTCTTTTGAAAGGAAGCAGGAATTCTAAAAAACCTGTGAGACCTTTCTCCCCTTCATCCCTTCCTGTATCCCTGTGCAAGAGCATTGCAACCTCTAGGTGTCATCTGATACAGAGACGGTGCTTCTGAGCCTTCGGTGTGTGGGATTATGAGCCACAGCCACAGGTTTCCGTGCCTAAATCATAGCAGGGGGCAGCACAGTAAAGGCTTTTGTGCTTCACCCTTCAAAAAACACAGTTACATATATTCTTTCCAGTTTTACTAGGCCTTGTATGAGGTAAATGAGTAAAAAAAACCACTTTGCACACCAAGAGGTGCATCTTAATGAAGAATGGTAACAGCACGATAATTAAACTTTGTGGAACCTCTTGGCTGAGCGTAAGATCTGAGTGTGCATTAGGTCTCTCACTATGATTCATGATTCTTTGCTTAAATCATGATGACAATTGTGGGTATTATTTTGTAAAATTGCTATTGCTCTACATTCAGCAGCTCTATTACAAGCACAATGCTTAAAAAAGCTGCCACTGATGTGGGCAGTTGTTTAAAGCCAAAATATATCCTCTCTTATGTTTTAAGGCATTTCCTTCCTGGAAGTGTATCTGGATATTCTTAGCATCATAGTTATGCACTTGCCAATAATTAGAACATTTTCAGTTGTTTACATCTTATAGTTGAATTGTTGCCCTTGTTGCCAGACAAATTAAATATACTACAACTTTTTTTCAGTTCTAGACAGCTGTCTCTTTAGAAATATTTTGAAGAATATCTCTGTCTTTTGAATGAAATAATTTTTACATTTTAATCATAAGCTTAATGAGTCTAAAACCCAATTCAGGAATATTTCTTCACTCAATAACTAGAGAGATGGCATTAGTATATACTTTTAAGAAAGTATAAGAAATTTATCCACTGAAAAAGTTCAGCTAGGAAGACTGTAACATAAATGTATGTCTTTTTAATTCAAATCCCATATTTTTTGTCTCCATTTCTACTCTGCCAGTGACCATTAGTCAGGCCTGGTCTCCAATCTGCAGCTGATGTGCTGTCCCATTATGTAGATCATTGCTGCAAGACTGCTGAGTCAGGGCTAAGCCAAGTAAAACTGGTAACTCCTCTCATACAGCTTCCAGCTATTAAACACCACCCTAAATGCATCAGAAATCTGTAAATGCTGTGGTGAAAAGACTCGTGTGAGCCAGTCAACCTGAAAAAAAAAGGTGCATCTTTAAAAATAATCACAGGGGCTTCACAAAGCAATCTAATAAAATTTCGATTTAGTGGAGTATTAGTAAGACTATTCGGGATATTTTTAGCAGCATCTTAGATGTAAAAATCAAAGTGCTCAAGCTACTGTATTAGGTTTAACATCAGTATTGTAAGGAATGTTCTGTTATCCCCTGTTTGAGAGGGAAAGGTCCTGAGCTCAGACTTACTTTAATGAGCCTGTGGGGAAAGATCATCAGCAAAGTGGTGGAAAATTCAGGAGAAAAGCTGTGAATTTTCCCTACTCTACTTTTGGAAGGAGACAAATGCCTCATAAATCAGGAATGGCCTTTTAGCTCTATGTCTGGGACTTCTGGACATTTGGCATGGAAATAGTTAGAAAATGGTATAATATATATATAGCTTTGGATATAAGACATCCTGGATGGTACCCCTGGTAGCAGTACCCAATGCCATGTGCGCACTGACTCTCTGGCTGGGACATGTGTGATAAGAAATCCCACAGAGATATAGCAACCATTGCTTTTTAAATTTCATAGCTGTGTTTTCTTTGCCTTTTCTCATGCCTTAAATATCACCAATTCAAAAATCATTACCCAGGAGGAAAAATAACAGAGATGATTATTTCACCTCTCTAATCCAAGGCACATGTATGAGGTTCATCAAGCATTCCATCACAAATGATTATTTAAACTCTAATTCATCCACATTGCAATATTGTAATAAAAAAAGGATTGATATTGTTGTGTTGCCTTTGGGCTGAGAGAAGTGTAACAGCCAGGGGTTAGACCCCAGAAATTCCAGTGCATCTGCCTGAGGACTACACTGCAGTTGGCAGTAACAGCACAAGCACTGACAGTTAATAGACTTAAAACAATCTAAATATCAGTTGATTTTGTATACTGTAAGCTTTTTATTTAATATGGAGTAATAATATTAAAAATGTTAAATTTTAGGAAACATAACTTTCTTTTTAGCTGTCAGTAAAGAAGGATATAGTTTAAGCAGTAAGGCTTTATATGACAAGCCATCAAGAAAATTTGCTCTGCTTTTGATGCGAATTTGAGGAAAGATTTTCTGCATTTTTTTAAGCAACGTATGATAAGAAGAAACACTTAACTCACCAAGGATAACCAATCCCATTGAAGTAGCAATTTTAGGCTTCTTATGTTTATTTGAATTTTTATTTCTGATTTTTTTTTCCCCAAGGTATAGTTCCCTTTATGCAAAGGATAATCCATGATTCATGTATAGAAAGTCATCTAATTAATGCAAGAAGTACTTTGAACAAGATCACAGAGTGGCAACACCAGGACAGATTATTGGTCTGTTACGTCAGGCATTTGCTTCTGGGGTGGCCTATATAGTTGGGCAAAAAAAAAAAAAAAATCCCAAACCAATCCAAAACTAGACAAAAAAACCGAAACCAAACCAAAAGCAATTTTGCACATACAGGAGGGAACTTCGCAGCATTACACAATGAAAAAATCATCTCATCTCTGGCAGCCGAGAGCAATTGGTATGTTTTCAACTACACAAGGACAGGTACTTCTTAAATATTTTCATGGTATCCTGGAAAAAAAAGGAAAAAAGCTTATTGTACATTTTGTCTGGTGTTTAAGTTCTATAAAAATGCAGGTTTTTGTGGTGGCCAGTAGGTCACAAATTGTGCAAGAAAAGTACTTACGGTAGGAACTGGGATGCTTCATCTGAAGCAGAGAGCCTGGTCCAGCATCCAGTGGATGAATTTTGCACCAGCTTCATTAGAACAGAATGTTATTTCAGTTAAATAGCTTAAATTTTGGTACCTTGTTTAGGGTTTCTTGGTTTTGTTGTTGTTTTTTTTTTTTTTCTGGGAATCTCTGAACTGGGAGCACTGCCATTTCCAGGTGTTTCAACCACTGGCTTGTGATACTTGTCCCTCCTCTTACAACCCCGCAGCTTCTCGACGTATATTCAAGAATGACACGGGTTTGTAAAATGCCATTAAACAACAGGCAGGAGCGGAGAGCCAAGCCCGCGGCAGGACAAGGGCCGCTCTCTGTGCGGGACTCGCAGCTGCCGGGCTGCCACCCGCTGTCCCCGGGAGCCGAGCCCGTGCTCTCCCCGCCGGGGCACCGCTCCCGCAGCCCGGGGCCTGCNAGGGAGCCCGGTGGGGATGGTCCGCGGCGGCGAGCGGTGCCCGACGCTCAGCCAAGGGCGGTTGGATGTGCCCGCAGCTCCTTTAGCATCTGTTTCTTGTTTCTCGTTTAGGATCTGTGGTTGCCTATTTAACGTCTGCAAAGTTTCTTCTTTATCTTGGGCATGCCCTGTCCACCTGGGTAAGTAAAATCTGCTGAAAGGAGCGTTTTATTAATCTACCTGAGTTTTATCGGTACTTGCCAGAAAATCTTCACCAGCTAGCACGCCACCACGGAATTGTTGTTATATCACCACACTGTTAAAAGTCTTCGTAACCTTTACATGGTGTGTTGTATCTTTAGTGCAGGGTAATGCAGTACTTGCTTTCTGGAAGGCCTGATTCTGTCCCTTTTTAGACTTTTAAGTAACTACAGAATCGGTGAGACTCTTTATGTAGGAGCAGAATGAGAGACAGTCCATTGCAGCGTATATTTCAAGGACTTCTATGTTTACTCCTGGGAAATACTCAGTGTTTACAGCGGGCCCACTATTGCAGCTCATTAGCAAACCGGTTAACACTGTCAGGAGATATCTTTTCTGTAAAAATGTTTGCCTTCTGAAATGTTTTCTTTCTGTGCTAAAGTAACTTACTACACCAGCTTCTGCTCACTTGAAGGATACTAAAAAACCCCCTTTAAAATATGTACTGAAAATAGACAGTCTGATTGTAGTCCATATAATAAAATTAAGAATCTATGTATTTTACAGTAGTCTTGAGTCTCCAAGTAATTGCTTGACTCAAAAAGAAGTGATAAGTTTTGCCCAAATATTCCTTGTTTTGTCTTTTGGTCCTGCCTGTGGACTATTTTGATATGTGCACTGAACAAATGGCTGATCTACAGTTACAACACTTTATGCCTAACTCGGGCATCTTCTTGCTTTCGGTAACCTGGAAGGTCAGATTGACATCTCTGTTTGTGGAGGAAGGCTTTGAGTGGTATCAAACACATGTTTAAACAAGTGCAGTATTTTGGCAGTTGTTAATATTACTGAAGGAGCTGAGTGGTGGTGTTTGTTTGGTTTGCTGCTTTTTAGAGGTCAGGGTTGTTACCTGCAAGAGTCTATCAGTCAGACCCACAAACCCTGCCTCCTCCTCTCTGACCAGTGCTTCCAAGCTTAGCAGTGGGATTGAGTTAAATGTGAGTAAGGTTGAACAAGCAGAGTTTGAAAAGAATGTTGCACATCATAACAAACATTAGACTGCAAGATGTCTAATGAACTGGTTAGCAGTGTTAATTGTATATTCCTGATAGTGTTCTCGTGGATTTTGTGCTGAAAATCTTGGTTCAAAAAACCCTAAACCAAACCTGCTGAAATAACAGAAATAAAGCTTGTTCTATATCTCCTAAGCTTTACTGTTCCTGTAGTCTGAAGGTTTTTGGTAACAGGAACAGCAAACAAATACCCTAATCTTCAGAACTCCAAGTAATAGATCATCTTTACTCTGGAATGGCTCTGTCCACAACTTAAAATCTGACAGAAATGGGATTTTACTGCAGCTGAGAGCTAATTAGGTTTCTGTGTTACTGTGCCATTCCCAAATAAAAAAAGAAGCTGTAAATGATTAAACGTGTCACATCTCAACAAATGTTCAGACTTGAACAAAGTCTGGACCTGTCAGGCTCTGGCTGAGAAAAGCATTTGAATGTGCACTTGGCCTTGGGCATCTTAATAGCCTGGACTGTTCCACTGAGCTGGACTCTCAGGCCTTATGCTGTTGCCTTTATTTAATCCATTGCTGTCAATCCCTCAGCAGTAAAGAGAGAACAGGATGGAACTGGTTCACCTTGCTGCTGCCAGGCCTAATGCTTCCCAGGAGGTCAGTTGGGTGCAAATTCCCAGCCTTATCTGTGCCCCTGGGAGCACAGGGGGCCTGTCAGGAGGCAGTAGCCTGGCTACTGCTTGATTTGTTGGCTTCAATCCTGAGGTCCTGCATACATTCAGTTTGAGTTGATTATAAGGGTAATTATAATTTTGAGAGGAAGAACTGTCTTTCCAGTGATGATGGGGGTAAACAGCTGTGTGTATTTAAAGGTTTTGAAATATCCACATTTTCAAGTGGAATGTTCACAGGCTCTTTGGATGAACTGTAGAGCAAAATCATGATTTTACTTAAGTCAAAGGAATTCAGAATCAAACCCTGTAAGTTTCAAGTGAACTTGTTTTTCACCCTGGCAGTAGTGGCTTGATTTGCTTAGATTTTTTAAAAATGCCTTTATCTTGTCCAAGTTTAGTATCTGGAATATCTCTGCATAAATTACCCCCGACCCTGACTTCTGTTATGAAATGTTAATGTGAAAATACTGTTTTGGCTCATTATTCTAGCTTAATAAACAGTTATCCAAGGTAATCAAAGCTTAGTTCATCCCCCTGCATTTATTTTAAGTGAATTTCTATCAAGAAATATCTGGGGTCATAATGAGTTTAAGTGAATGCTGGACTTGGGAAATTATATCCCTGTGGATTTTTTCTGGGATATCCCTGGGATATTTTCTATATACTTTTGCTAAATAACCATGGAATATAAGCAGAACATATTTACAGAAGACTTCAGGTGTCTCTTGAGTGAAAATTGGTTTATTATGTATGAGAGGGGATATACAAGATGCTCATGCTTATAGTAGAGTTTTTCATTGGTTTTAGTTAAAAAACATTTGGAATATAGAGTTTTTCTCTGAACAGAAATTCTTTCCATGTGGTTGGAATATAATGTTTTTCTACTTATGGTTAGGGAAACAGATGTGAATGTTTACACATTGCAAAGTTTACAGAGGCCTCCTTCAGGGACCCCAAATAACATTAAAAGGCAAGTGCTTTTACTGTCTGTACTATATTGAAGGCTTCAATTAAAATGCAGTTGCTTTGACCCTCCAAATATCATGCTTTTTGTGTACCTCTTGATTGCAGTAATACATGGCAAGTTAGATTTGACAGGCTTTGCTTTTTAAAAGTACTTCTGTGAGGCACCTCCCCCAGCCCTTCAGAATATTTGAGGTCCTTAGAAATTTGTACTATTTGCTGGATCATACAGCAAGTGTATTTAAGATAAGGCAGCAGAAGAAACCAGTTTCATGTTTGGTTTGTAGAAGACTAATGTTAGGGACCATTACTAAACAACCTGTGTGCCCTAGAATAACATGAATGATTTCTATTCATCTGCTTTGCTACTGATTACATAAAGCACTTTCTGTTGTGTATTTCTTGCAATGTGTTTCAAAAGAAAGATGTGACTCCCATCATGTGACAACAGGAAAACGTTCGTGTATTCATTAGCAAGCCTAAAAATATTTTGAATAGTATGGAAATCACTTCAGCATGTTTAACAGTTTGGTCTCCCTTTTTTGTACCTGGAGCAAGTGGTATCAGAACATGAAAATGTATTCTGAGCAGTAGGTTAAACAAGCAAGAGGTTAGATAGGCTGAACTAACAGTGAGTTGGCAATAGGTTAAATGAGCTCTGATATTCCACCTCTGAGTAATATGCCAATGCTTAACATGAAAAAGAGCTGAAGTCCTTTGGCTTCAGAGACATTTATCCATGTCTATCCTGAATTGTATGATGACTTGACTCACTCCTGAGTTTTAAAGCAGCGCTTAAGCTTTGATCATCTAAGAGCAAACTGCTGTCTGAAAGTTATTTAAATAGTATCAGTAATCATTAAGTCTGTTGCTAATATTTGTTCTGTGCTGGAGAATTTCTGTAAGGTTTTTCAGGCTTGTTGGATGGGGCTGCTAACAGACTTTGTCCTGTAGCAGTATAATGGAAAATACCTGGGATTTTCGGAGGTGGTATTTCAAGGTGTAGTGGTTCCCTGAATTGGGACAGATGATCTTGGTGATACTGGGATAAAATCAATGGTGATAGAATGTAGTAATAAAAAAAAAAACCCCAAACAAAACCAACAAAAAATCCCCCCACACCCCACCCTTACATGTGTAACAAGCATTTATTTTAATTCACACTCTTAGACAGGATGTCAGTAAAACAGTGAACCTGTGTGCTTGCAGAGTGCAAACAGTAATGGTGTTTGTGTTCTTTGTTACTCTTTTAGGGTGATCGTATGTGGCACTTCGCTGTGTCTGTATTCCTGGTTGAACTTTATGGAAACAGCTTGCTCCTGACTGCAGTCTATGGACTGGTTGTGGCGGGATCTGTTCTTCTCCTGGGAGCCCTTATTGGAGACTGGGTGGACAAGAACTCCAGGCTCAAAGGTTAGATGTCTAGAGCAGGTTATTTACTTAAGAATGGATCAAATTAATGTTAAAGCTGATTGAGTTGATTCCTCAAGTCACGTATGAGAATGGGGCTTGCTCATTTCCTTTTGAGAAGGGTTGGTGATGGTTTTACTAAGGGACTGTCAAAGACCAGAGAACAGTTTGTGATGTTATGTCTGTTACTCAGGCTAAACCTGTCTGATATTTAGGGAGGTGTGAAAATGTAAAAGGTAAAAACCACAACTGTTATAGACCAAGTAAAAAAATCTAATGCTTTGCAGTCTAATGCTAACACATACTTGCCTTACCTGTTGTCTTCTGTCTGGTTACAAACATTTTTCACTTCAGTGTAAACAGACTGCATTTGCATTATACATATTTAAAGTGTATGCTCTGGTCCGTTTTATAAATGGCATCAAGTTATTCATATGAATTTTTACTTTCTGGAAGTTTACAAAATACCATCCCATCCATGGTAGGTTGAAGACAAATTTTATAGGATGAAGATAGGTTCATTTTTGCTACTGGAAAGATGATGTCAGCATTAAAAGAGACTGAGAAAAGGCCTACTTGGACTGGAAATCAAGAACTATGAAGTTAGTTCAGACATTAACTTACCACTTTACTACAAAGATGCAAAATGTAATGTGAAGTACACTTTTGCTGCTTATAGTTTGGGGGAAAACTTGGAAAATAAGTAATCTGTGCATGTTCCTTAATTATATCCTCCTAAGGTTATAATTAGCTCATTGTTATGTTCATATCTATTGTTTTCTGTTTTGATTTAAACAGTGGCCCAGACATCCTTGATTGTACAGAATGCATCTGTCATCCTGTGTGGTATTATCCTGATGGTTATCTTCTTGTTTAAGACACAGCTCTTGACATTATACCACGGATGGCTTCTTGTGAGTGCTTGAACTTTTTGTTATTTAATTTCTTATTAATAAAACTTTGGGGGCATGGGAGATAGATGGATGTTTTTTTATCTACTCTGTTTAAATGTTCCTGGGAGCCAAAACTGGTAAATGAAACTGAGCTTGTTGGGTAAACAGAGATACTATTTTCTGCCAGGAGTTGTAAAGTAAACTTGCTCTTGTTTTGTGTGAAGAGTAATGCTAAAATGTGTGGCTCAAATGTCAAGTCTTTTCTGCTTGTGCAGGAAGTGATGATGTCCATCAATTTTCTCACATTTCTTTCCCCCCATTTCTCTAGACAATGTGCTATATCCTGGTTATCACAATAGCAAATATTGCCAATTTGGCCAGCACTGCCACAGCGATCACAATTCAGAGGGACTGGATTGTTGTGGTTGCAGGGGAAGACAGAAGCAAACTGGCAGGTGAAATATGTTGCCTTTTTAATACTTTACATATTGTACTTTCCAAGCTGAGTTGTTTTTTACTAGTGTTTTACAGAGATTAGTGAATCTTTGAGTTCCAGATATTATGAGAATGTCAGGTAAAAGGGCAGCCTTTATTTTGCTCTTCCTTGTTCTGGATTACACTTACTGAGATGAGAAATTACTGTTGTGATTGCAATTCAGTTAGGCATCCCTGAACTTGTTTTGTCTTCCTTTTAGTCCTGCTGCAGCTCTGTTAGGAAAATTAGTCTTGCTGAACAAGCCAAGTGTTGCAATACTTTATTTTTAGGCCCCTGGAATGAAACAGAGAACTCTTGCGAAATTGGCTCTTCTCATAGGGATCACAGAAAGAGGTGCATGAGAAGGAAGTCCAGAAGAGTCAAGTAGGTAGATCAGGCAATTGCCAGTAGGTAACACTGTGCACAAAGGCACATTTGAAATCTTCCATTTCTCTAGCATTAGATGTTCTAATGCAGAGCTGTGGACACTCTTCTTTAATTGAAATCAGAAGCTCTACTTTCCTTTGACATCAGATGTTTTTGATCTTAGACCACAGACTTAATCATCTTGTTTTGCCTAGGAAATGTTTTTGCTTCCCCCCACCCTTTCTCATGCAGTAGCACTGATATTATTAGGAGGGAGAATGAGTTCCCAAACCTTATTGCAGCTTGGTGGTCATGACACTACTTGGATGTGAGAGATGGGGTATGTCCCTGAGGATCCATTGAACCTGACTTTCCCTTGCAGGGAGTACTCCTGGCCACAAGGCAAATCACACCAAGGGGTGTGTGATGGATCTTTGGCTGTGCCTCTGATTGAAGCAGCATGTGGGAAGCAGCATTTTTTTTGCAATGAATTCCACTGGGCTATTTAGGCTCTGAATCAACCCCATAAGGGGAGTTAAGCCTCCTGAGATAGAGGAACTAGTACTCAAGTGCAAACAAGGAACAGAACAGGTTAATATTACCAGGACATTCATAGCTCCCTAACTCTGGAACTAAAGTTACTCTGGCAGTTTAAATGAAGGAATATTACTTAGCCAACTTATCCAGGAAAGGCTGATTCTTAGTTGCATTAGAAGTGTCATACTTGCATTTCCTAGTATACAAATTTTCTTCCAGTCTTTTATTCTGACCTTGCAGTCCCTTTCTATGTCATGCCTTTTGTAGAGCAGCAGTACAGTTGAACTTTCTTCGTGTGTGTGGATCACAGGTAGAAAAACAGTAGCTGTCTGTAAAAGTGTTAGTTTTAATAGTTCTCATTAACCTTTCTTCTTGTGTCACATCTTATTCAGTGAATCACCTCCTCATCCCTGTCCTGAATACCACACCTGAGATAAGGTACATACCACACCTGCAGAGAACTGCCTGGGAGGCAGTTATTTACTGCCTGTTTACTTCTTCATGATCTCAGGCACAATTGTATGACTGCTTATATTTTACTGAAAAATCAGGCAAGAGGTTACCCTAAATTCTTATTCAACTTCATTTAAAAGTGAGAGCAACCACTGGATTAAGCACCTTAGTTCAACAGATTTATCTGAAAGATCCCTTCCAGGCTGAATTAGGACTGTTTTGTGTTTGTCTAACTTGGAGACTGTTGAAGTTTCTTAACTTTAAAGAAAATGAAGCATCAGCATTGACTTTGCAGCAAATATTGTTGTCCATGTCTGCACTGTTACCTTTCCTCAAAGCGGAGCCTAAATTATGGAAGTTACTGGAATAGGGAAACAAAAAATTGCGTTTGCTTCCCCTTCTTCATTGCTCTTAGTTTGTACCTCTCCTGAATGGAAATATTAGCCTTTCTCAAATAACTCAAAAAACAAAGCTCAGTTCTTGGAATTTCTGAAGCAAAGTATTATGCAAATATCTAACCTAGTTAGCCCTGTCAAATTGTTAACATTGAATTGACTTAGAATTCTAAACAGAGTAATCTAAATGTTTCTTTGAATGGCAAGGAGTAATTCTCTACAGTCAAGCAGCTTTATACTGGTGTACAGTTACACTTGCTTTTCAAAAGCTCTAATTTCATAAAATGGGTTTGAGATGTACTTCTGAGCAGTCTGAAGCCCTGATGAGTGTCCATTGAGTGTCCAGCAGCTTTCAGAAGTGGAACAATGGCGTTGTTAATTGGGAACTTACAGGAGCCCAGAGGGTTTAATGACACTAAAGTAGCTGAGATTGAGGAGGATGGGCATCCCCTACCAGCAGATGGAAGATGCATTTGTTCTGAGAATGGGCTGCTTGTTTTGACTGTGAACATCAAAGTGTGGAACAGAACCGAGTGTGGACTTTGTAAGGTGTGGGAATGCCTACACAACTGCCATCAATCAAAGTGACTAAACAAGGAAATGTAAAGCCATTCCAAAGGTTACTGCTATCATGATGTTAACTGTGGTCACCAGTTGTTAGAAGGAAATAGAGGAGACTAAGAAATACATGTTGCAGTATTGGGAGATATTTCAGTAACTCCTAGCTTTACAAGACAGAATTCCACTTTATGAGATTCCTGGAATTGTACATGCTAATTTCCAGTGGTACAGAGGTAGACTTGGGAGTCCACAGCATTTATGTAAAATCTCCTGACTAGTACTTTTGCCTGCAGGACTACACTTCCACTGCTAACCCTGGCAGGAGGAGGGATTTGACTTACAAACGCTTTGGGTGATGGCAGTAAACTTAAACTTTGGAACACTCTGATTATACCTCTGGTTACTCCTATTAGAAAGCCAGTCAGAGCAAGACTACTGAGCTCGATGTTTATACATGCGCGATCCACGATTATGTTAGTGAATATTTCACTGTAAGTGTTCAGCAATTATTTCATATCATCAAAAATTTCTGACAGATATGAATGCCACAATAAGAAGAATTGATCAGTTGACCAATATCTTGGCTCCAATGGCAGTTGGTCAGATAATGACATTTGGCTCCCCCATGATTGGCTGTGGATTCATTTCTGGCTGGAACCTGATGTCTGTGTGTGTGGAGTATCTGCTGCTCTGGAAGGTTTATCAGAAAACCCCTTCTCTGGCTCTCAAATCTGCAAAAGTTGAAGAATCGGAACTGAAGCAGCTGAATGTAAAGAAAGGTATGGAAAACACAAAAGTAACTGTTCAAATTCACAGCACATTCATTGCATCAGTCAAATGAAGTGTTGACTTTTCTAAGGACCCTATTTGGAGGCTCTATAGCTTTCTGTTCATTGCTTGGAGGTTTCAGGTTTTGCATATAGGTACCCAAGACTCTAAGTAACAATACTTTGCACAGCTGTTTGAGGAATTCCATAAAATGCAGCCAAAGAATGAATTTGCTCCTCTTAATTAGCCCTTTAGAGGAAGTCTGCCCTCTAACTTAGGGCTGATCATAAGGAATGCTCCTATCCATAGTTAATAGCCTGGACAAAGCCCATGGTTCTGTAGTGTCTACAGGAAAAACAGCCTCTGTAAGACTATTTCTTGATAACCCATTTCTACTTGCATTTGGTCCTAACAGGCTTTCAGGAGGTTGTAGAATAGATGATCATATTTCTAGTCTGGCATGCTTGAATGATTCCCACATGCTGCAGGAAATGGTGGATGAAAAAAAAAAATCTACTTGAGTCTTCAGTTCTCCTTTTTTGGCCAAGCAGAAAAACTGGGATTTGCAGTGTGGATGGCTACAACTATGGCTATTACTATAAGCAACACCCAAATTTATATTAACATTACTTCAGGTAGACTGAATATTAGAAATTAAAATGGTTCCAGAAGCAGACTTTTTAATATGAAGTATTTGAAATGTTAGATACTGGAATACCAATTTTTAAGGTAACAGTATGTGACTGTTACTGAAAGCTCATGTTGTGGGCTCTGAACTGCAACAGGTTGTGGTTTAAGTTCTTTGGTGGTTTTCTTTTAAGGCAAGCTTTGAAAGCTTTTGCCTCTGGATAGGCTTCACCCTTAGCTCTTCTACCATGACATAAGATACTGATGAATGTTTAAATATTCCCTTCTTTCTGCAATTAGTACATTAAAGCATACAAAGCTGTGTTAAATGTCAACTAACACTGGCATTCATTATATAAATAATTTCTTTCAGGAAACAGAACATTCAGTCACAGGGTTAGAATCAGGCAATGCTCTCTCCTACCACAGTTTAATTAAACAAGCAGGTGTTTAAATTGATAGGGATTAACTTGATCTTGCTCTACAAGTGGGATTTAAGGACACTTTATTTAGGTAATTAAGAGAAAGCTTGGTTGTGGTGTTTAACTGCTGCACTTCTGCAATAGCGAACTTACAAACAATTGTCTGTCAGTTTACCCCACGCGCTTCCCAGGCAGGAGTGTATCTGACAGCTGTATTTCTGTTTACAGAGAGTGACATGAAACCTGCTGAAGGAGTGCAGTTAATTGTTGAGAAAGATGTAAGTGGCTTTGAGCCCCAACAGGAGAAGGAAGTCGGCTGCGCTGCCCGGATTGCCGAGCCCTTCGTAACGTTCCGTGATGGATGGGTTGCGTACTACAACCAGCCGGTGTTCCTTGCAGGCATGGGCCTTGCATTTCTGTACATGACTGTTCTGGGCTTTGATTGTATCACTACAGGCTATGCCTACACTCAGGGTCTGAGTGGCTCCATGCTCAGCCTCCTCATGGGAGCCTCAGCAATCACTGGAATCATGGGAACGGTGGCTTTCACTTGGCTACGTCGCAAGTGTGGCCTCGTTCGCACGGGCCTTATTTCTGGACTTGCTCAGTTGGCTTGTCTGATCTTATGTGTCATCTCTGTGTTTATGCCTGGAAGCCCTCTGGATTTGACTGTTTCTCCATTTGCTGACATCAGTGCCAGGCTGTTTAAAAATGAACCATTAGCTACTATGGCATCTCCAGAGCCTGAAAGGGTTTTTGCAACTGGAATGCCCAACTTGTTAAACGGGTCTACTACTCCTGCTAACAGCGACCCAGAGATGAGTCCTGAGCCTGTGCCTTTAGTCTCTGTTAGTCTCCTGTTTGCAGGAGTCATTGCTGCTAGAGTTGGTAAGTATTGTGTCTCTACTAAAACTTTGTTCATTAACTCGTTTTCATTTTAAAGATTCTAGTGCCTGTCAACTAAAAAAATTGAGTTTAGAATTTTTATGTTATAGTTGAAATGTTCTATCACATTTCTAAGGCTAATTGGTTACACTTTGTATACAAACAAAATGGTCCTGCAGTACTATCACCAGGACAAAGAATGCAGTTCTAATTACTTGTATGTTTTATGTCACTACTAGGAGAATTTCCACATTTGGGGATGAGTATAACTTGTTTTTTGGAATGCTCATCTCTAAATGATCTTCCATCACAACCAAATGAAACCATTTGTTACTAGGAAACAGAACTAAACACATCTGCAAAAACCCCCTTCAAATTCTGCAGTTTACTAATCTGTTCATTAGATTGTTTAAGCTGGGAGTTCAGAATAGGAACTTGGATTTCGACAGCTTAATTTTTTTGAGGAATTGCTGGTTAGTGTATTTGTTAGTATCTGTCAACAGCAGAGGCAGTCAAAAGCATAAATGTAATGAATAGTAACTGCTATTTGTAGAATCTTAAATTTCTGCAGCTTTTGCTGAATTTTGGAGGAATAACATACTAGATTCAAGTGTATTAAGTTTGTTTGCAAGATAAACTCTTAAAGCTGAATCATCAATGAACTAAAATAGTATGGAAGCTAGTGTGAACTGAGAATTTCAAATTATTATGTATTTTGAAGTTGAAAATGTTTGATTTTTTGTACACATCTTATGCACAATTTTGTAGGTAGCATGAACTCACTGTAAATAGCTGTAAAGAAGGAAAAGTTGAGCAAAACATTAACTTGATAGACTTGTTGAAGCAGGATGCAACAGGAAAGTTAATGTGTCGAACTGCATGTATTACTTCAGGAAATATTACTAAAAGGAAAGTAAATTGCTCTTGACTGTGAAATCCATTCTAGTCATGCAAGACAATGTCTTATCCTGTGCATTTTTGGTAGAAGTGACTCTTTTCAAGAAAGAATTGAATTGTGCCAGTGATGAAGGCTTACCATGAGAAGCTCAGTTTTATGGATAACTCTTTTTTCTCTCCATAGGCCTTTGGTCCTTTGATTTGACTGTCACACAGTTACTCCAAGAAAACGTGGTAGAATCTGAAAGAGGCATCATAAACGGTGTCCAAAACTCCATGAATTACCTTCTCGATTTGCTGCACTTCATCATGGTCATCTTGGCCCCAAATCCGGAAGCTTTTGGCTTATTGGTGCTTATTTCTGTATCTTTTGTTGCAATGGGCCACATAATGTACTTCAGATTTGCCCAAAAAACATTGGGAAAACAACTTTTTGTTTGTCGCACTCCTGATCCCAAAGCAGCCCCTGACAGTTCACCACCGGGTAACACATCTACTGTCTGAAAGGATGCACTTCACTTACTAACTTTGTTGCACAAATATCATGGTTAAGCGCATATACTCCCTTTTAGGACCCTGTCTGAGGTGTTTCTCTAGAGTTGAATGCATAACTTAGCTGTTTGGGGAAGCTGTCCCAAGAGAGAGAAAATTCATATTACTGTAACCTTGGAAAAATCTTTTACTTTAGTCAGCAGACAGCCTTGCTGGATCTTGACAGCTGTTGTATCAAAGGATCCCCACAGGTCTTGTGTGTAGAGTTTGATCACAAAGGTTATGTTGAAGTTCTCTTGCTGACCCCCACGAAGATACTGTTTGGTGGTTATACACACTCAATTTGGTCATGAATTCTGAAGAATTTTTGTGTTCTTTGAGTAAAAATGAGGGGTTTTTTTAGTTGCTTCAGAATAACTTGTTACACAATATTTGGTTTTTTTTGGAGTTTCTCTCCAGTATTCCCTTACCATGAACAATTCTGTTTCCTTATCTTTTTAAGTTAGTATAAACATCCTTTACAAACACTGGACTTTGGTTCTTGGGGGTCCCTTCCAACTTGGAATATTCTGTGATCCTTCTTGGATTCCTGAAGTGAACTCTTAAGTTTTTGCTGTTTTCCCAAAACTGTTAAGAGTGTTTTATTTTTCTTGGTTTAACTTTATGGAAACACCTTTGCAGGTTTTTTTGCATGTTTCCTTACAAATTAACCAAGTGTTAGGTACAAAATATTGTATTACACTTTTGTTGCACTTCGTAGAGTGAAACAGCCTCATTTAGCAGAAGCTATCGATGCAACATTACAGAGCATGGCTTTTAAATTGCAAGTGGCTGGTTTGCTCAGGTTTGTAGCAGAAAGTGGTCAGGTCAGGAGTACTGGTACAGGAAGATTAGTTCTAGTGCTAACTTAGTTTTTGCCTCAGTGCAAGCAGCTTTAGTTAATTTTCCATATTTAATAGGGTTTCTGAAAACAGTTGTATTTGCAGATAGTTAATATTTCAGGAAAAAAGTAAAAAGGTGGATTTCTTTTATCTGATGTGTATGTGAAATTTGACTTTTTTCTAAAATATTGCTAAACCAGTGAGATGGTGGACTGTGTGACCCTCTAAAGCAACTTCAGAGCAATGAAAATTATACGTCCCTCTGTTCAAGAAGTTCTTGCATATTTTTTTTAACCCTGCATGTGTACTAACACTTCCACTTCTGTGGAAACAATGCACTTTGCTTTCTCAGTAGAGTTGAACCTGGTGGTGTTCTGAGTTTTCCTATGGCATAAGTCTGACTTTAAGACTTCAATATTGGTGAAGTATTTGTTTGCAAGATAAGTAGTATCCAAAACCATAATGCCCTCAACTTGTGAAAAGTATCCTCTGTAACTTTTAAGGTTGGTTTTTATTAGGTACTGTCCTTCACAGTCTCATGTTGCCAGACTTCAGCCCTGGAATGTGTGTGAACTCCATTGAAATTAAAGGCGTTACACCAGGGTGGAGTCTGGGCCATTCATCACAAATTTGTAACAATTACTTTATATATCAAGCTAAATAGAATGTAAAGAACCCCTAGTGTTTTTTGTCTCAGATTGTTTTCTAAGAGGAATGAAAGTGAATTAATGGGAATCCAGTGTACAGCCAATGGACTTGTAGCCCCCAGTTTTCAGTAACTGGATGTAACAGTTTTTCTCTAGTGGACCAAAAGTAACAATAACTCTATGTTGCTGCAAATTTCTCAGGGATGTTTTCATTAGGTTTATAAGTGTTTATACTTTGGCCAAGGTTTTGGGGTTTGTTTTGATATACTAAAGTAAAATATGTAATTTAGAGTGGTATAGCATTTGTGACTCAATCCTGAGTGTAACTTAAGGAAAAGGGAATTTAGCCATCAGCAGAATTTGTCAGAAGACAAATAAAATGAGCTTATCTAGATTTGTAGAATAAATATACCCAAAGGATAGTCTATATGGTATGTGATAAGTACAGTAGTAAATAAAATACCTCTGATTTGCCAAATATATTTTTCTCATGTGTTTCTGATTTAAATTGGGACCAGATTTTAATATTGCTAAATATAAATAAATGTGGTCTAATTGCCAGTGAATGCCACTATATATATACTGGACTCCCTGGCCATCAGGCAGATAAAGCTGAAAATGCAGCTCTTTTGGGGCTGTCTGTAGCCTGCAGAACCCAGGGTGCCTAAGATTTAATGCTGTAGGACTAAGCAGCAAATATCCCAGAGAGGATGTATTACTGAAGTCTAGGGAGTTCCAAAAAAATAACAAAGAGCTGGGAGCATATCATGTTCCCACTTCCTCCCAGAATGTGTTTTTTTAGTGGGTTTTTTTTGTTTTTCGTTTTTTCCAAAAGCATTTATCCTATTTAAATTGAATAGCAATTTGTTTCATAAATAGTTCCACTAGATAGCAGAGTCGGGATCTGGAGACAAAAAAGTAATATTGGGACTGGACCTTTGTGTTTTGTACACATTAGGATTCATATATGGGGATCACAGCTGGGAGGCAAGACAATCTTGAAATAGAAAAGTGGATGTTAGCTTTAAGACAAATAAGGAGGTTTAAATTGGAAATCATGTTTGTATTGGTCTGAGTTGAATGTTTAAAAACAAGCTGCTTGAGCACAGCCCATTTGNGTATTACTGAAGTCTAGGGAGTTCCAAAAGCATAACAAAGAGCTGGGAGCATATCATGTTCCCACTTCCTCCCAGAATGTGTTTTTTTAGTGGGTTTTTTTGTTTTTCGTTTTTTCCAAAAGCATTTATCCTATTTAAATTGAATAGCAATTTGTTTCATAAATAGTTCCACTAGATAGCAGAGTCGGGATCTGGAGACAAAAAAGTAATATTGGGACTGGACCTTTGTGTTTTGTACACATTAGGATTCATATATGGGGATCACAGCTGGGAGGCAAGACAATCTTGAAATAGAAAAGTGGATGTTAGCTTTAAGACAAATAAGGAGGTTTAAATTGGAAATCATGTTTGTATTGGTCTGAGTTGAATGTTTAAAAACAAGCTGCTTGAGCACAGCCCATTTGTGTGCAAGTCTAAGATGTACACAGACACCTGTACTCATTAGTGCTTTGAAACAATGTGGAGCCTGAAGTCTTACTTAGCAGGACTTTAATTAAGTAAGCGTTTTTGGCCTTCTATTTATTTATTTTTGTAAAGAATGTATCCAAATTGGATGAAAACTTCCCTTAAAAATGTATGCACTAAAAATCAATCTTGCCAGAATATTTTATTATACAACCGTATGCTGGACATAGTATTGATTTATGTATTGTTAAAGCTAATGAATAAATTTGCATAAAACCTAATTTGTCCTGTGTTATTAATTTTGTGTGTGTTGGTATGCTCTGTTTAGCATGGAGCCTGCAGAGATAAAGGTTTTCGGTATCATGGGATACAGCAGCCATGAAGCACAAAAAAAAATTAACACTGAGAAAGAAGCAAAGGTCAAGTGTCATCAAAACCTTTCAATGACCCTGTAACTCTTTGGTGAATTGCTTTTTATTTTTACCCCAGTGGTGATTTTAGACAAATGGCTGAAATTACAAATGACCTCGGCCTGAGTCCTGCATTGGTGATAGAGCAGTTTTATGTCTTGGCCTGCAGAACAACAGAAGGCAAATTATTTTACCTTCCTCCCTCATCTTTTTGCCATACTGAATTTGAGATGATTGCCTTCTGTAGCAGCAGCCTGTGGGGGAGAATCCCAGGCATAGGAGTGGTGACAAAGTGCAATACTTTTAACACTCAAGTACTTTTCAAGATGAAAACCAGAATATTTCATCCAGGACTGCTTCTTGTTATATGTACTTGGGATATGTTTGCATGATTAATTGATCTTTAGAAGGATGCCGAGTTAATCCATTAGGATTTCTTGGAAGCAATTTCTCTTTGAACCAGAGGTTTTTCTGGGAAAATACCTTTATGGTGTGCCCCTGGTTGTGTTATTAACTTATTTTCCTGTGGGAATTAGAATTCTTAGTAATTCTTTGCTCCCCTGTGGAAATTAGAATGTGGTAAGTTAAAACTATAGACTTCATCCCATGTATCAGACTTGTAGCATTAGAATAAGTAATGATCTCCTTAATAAGAGACCTAAATGTTGAAGTCAGATCACCAAATTTCATTTTTTGCAATGTTTCCCTCCTTCACTGCCACTTACAAACTTAAAACAAGTGTTAGTCAGACTTGACATCTTTACCCCGTAAGTACAAAAATACAAAGAAGAAGAATTGTGACTAATATTGTGTAGTATACTCAATGGGTAAAGAACATTTTTTTTTTAACTGAGGAAAACCCTTCACAATTTACCCTTTGGTTTTACTGTTTTTCTTCACTCAGTTGTTCACATTTTGGAAAGTTCAGAGTTTTTTAAACCCCTGTGGAATTCAGTGCCTCAGCAGCCAAAGGTAGAATGATTGGAGATATCTCCCACTGCTTTGTTTGCTTGTTGCCCTACTTTGCTTACTACTAGGTAGTTAAGATATCAGCCCTGCCTGTGGAAGACAAGGTATATTATGTATTTTATTATTTTTCTCTTGAGTATTTCATTGCTTTTGTTTTCACAGTGTTTTCATAATCTGATAATTGGGATTGAAAGTTGAATCTTCTTAAAGAAAAAAAGAGTGAACCCAATCCCTTCAATTTGAACTATATTCTGTTTTTTTAATGAGAAAACTGCCTCAGAAATTCAAAAGGAGTTTTAAAATCTGGTAGTTTTAAAATACTACAGTCACTGCTGTATTTGCTTCTATGAAATATCTTGTATGTATGTCCCAGGTTAGCAAACTTGAAGTGACTGTTTCCGTTAGAGAAAAGTGCAGCTAATAGATACAGCTTTTCTAAATCTAGTGCCATGAAGGTGGTAATGCCTCTCTATCTGCCTCAGGACTGATCTATTTTCAGGTTCTCCAGGAATATATTGTGCTGTACTTTGCATTCATATCTTTCTAAAGCATTTAGTACTAGAGAAGCTGGTAGTAAGTATTAGAGTCCTTTTTGTCTTACCCTGTGTATTCACACATTCTTTTTCCTGCTTGTGAGTGCTCTTAACTGCATGGTGTAAGAGTAAAGAATAAGACTATGCCTTTAGCTTCTGCTTTAAAAAAGACACTACATTTTTTCTGCCCTTCATTGTTGCAAAAAACTGAACAAGGATGTTTGCTTAAAGGCCTGCAAAGAGCATGGACAAAGTGCATGCTGTTCAATAATGCTTTTCAAATACTTCAGCTTGTCCTTGTATGGGTCAATATGTCTCTAGTTAAACTTTATTGTATTTGGTCACAAGAAAAGCATGCAACTGTGTGCTTTCTGCTCTGAGTGATGGAGCAATCTGTTTTCACATATGCAGAGTTAAGAGTTCTTAATCCTTTGTAAATGCATGGGAAATTACTGATGAGAAAATCTGAGCCTCCTCCTTTGGCACATAAGGGCAAGGGAATGTACAGTAGATGCTGCTATTAGAAGTTTAGTAGATGCCTAAGCTTAACTCATTAAGATAAAAAAAAAAAGAAACAACACTACCACAACAGCAAAGCACGTGTTAAGCTGTACAGGTTGGCTCAGAAAACATCCCACTTTGTTCATGGTAAACCCCTGTCCACTTCAGTCAGGGGAGAGACAATACACAAGATATCCACATCCCAGTGACCCCCTACTGGAGTCAGAAAAAAGCTCTTCCTTGAGCAGCAGAACTAATGACACATGTTCTTCTCTATCTACATGTCCTTGGTCCCTACACACCACCAGCTCCAACAATTGCAGCTCCTACTCTTGTCTTGTGTAATCCCGACTCTTCCCTGAGGTAGGAATGCTCTTTCACAGCATTCCCCCCCTCACCTCTTGTATCAGCAGAGCAAAGTAGAGCACGTGCTCTGCCTGATCCTCAGATACACGTGTGCGCTGGGCCCGTGAGTGCTCAGGGACAGATTGGCCACCTGACAGGACAAACAGCACTCAGGGGGCCTCTGCTCCTGCCCAAGGCATTTACCTTGGGGAAGGCAAACAGTTTCAGGGTTCTCCACTGCCCTCCTGTTGAAATCAAACTTTGAGACCTTTGTCTTCCATCACATTTAGGTGGAATGAAATCAAGTGGTTCAAAAGCTCTTTCTCAGGAAGTGATGGGCGTGACAGAGAACAGTGTGATTGTCTAAGTCCTGTGTCCTTAGGAAAAAATGGATAAAAATGTGTCATGTCTGCAAGGTGATGTGTGATATGCTGTATGTTTATTGCCAACAGCACATCGTAACTCACTGATAAAGTGGTCCAGCAAAAAATAATCCAATGCAGACAAGTGCAAAGCACTAGATTTAGGCCTGGCCAACTGACTCTTCAAATACTGGGTGAAATAGGGAAAGGGAAAAGCCTATCTACTTCAGTAGAAAATAGTTGTGAAGTTACAGTGCAACAAAAGTGAAACATAAGCAACATAAAAATAAGTGAAAACGGGTTTATAGCATCTATGAATCATGAATTGAATCACATACACTGCTGTTCTCTTTGGAACTGAAAAAAAATTTGGTCCTGCCTCCCATTTTTCCTTCCTATCTGTCTTAAACAGGAATGATAAGTGGTGAGAAACCAGAACAGTGCAACCGTTGTAATCAGAACTGTAGGAAATGCTGAGTAATGTGCTCTAGGAGACCCTGCTTGAGCAGGGAGGTGGGACTAGATGACCTTCAGTGGTCCCTTCCAACCCTCCCCATTCTCTAATTGTGTGAAATGAGTGGAAGAATTTGGATCATTCGGAGACTGAGAGCTGATGTGCTAAGGATACCTGAGTATGTAAAAGGAGGTAGGAATAATGTCTAACCTCACTCGAGAAGACAAGTATTAATAAAGCCAGATTACAGCATGCTTGAATCTCTGCAAATTGTGGAGTTTCTAATCCTGAATTTTCAAGGGCTGGTACCGTTTTTTTAATCTCTGTTTTTCTCCAATTGCAAGCGATGTATTTCTACAGTTCTTCCACTTCAGCATTTCCTCTAGAACCACTGCTGAGAGAGTAGACTAGTTCACACTGACTTCACACCAGCCAACTGCCACTTAATTGCTCTCCTGAGATCTGTCCAACAGTTGACTTGTCCATCAATAAATAAGTCTTTTCCTTTAATGTCTTAATGTGCACTTTCAGTTTATGAGAAACCTCTGAATTGGCTATTAAAAGTGGTTGTGAAGGATTAGTAAAATACTCAGGCACATTTTATAAGAATTAAACTTCAAAAGAGTCAAAACTTCACAACTGTTGCAGGTTTCATAAAGCATTGATACAGCAGATCTTCAGAGGGGCGCTGCTGAAGACAGAGAGCTGAAACTTGAGGTCAAAAGAACAACATGGTTATTGAGAGAACCTTTATGCCTAAAAGTAAAGCAGCTTCAGCCCCTTTTCATCTAAGGATCCCTTTTATGTAAGACACCTAAAGATGAGAAAACACACATTCCTCACCTTAACATTTTCAATACATTTTAAACCATTTCAAATGTTTTATCTTGAACTAAAGAACTTGATGCCTCTTGGTTAATGTTCATATAATTTTAGCAGAGAATCTCCCTTAACTAAACAAGGTCTTCTGAATTATGTAGCATGTCAGGGAATTTTAGATTTTTCCCTCAACTGTACAACAGTACAAATATTCTTATTTTCATTAAGCAGAGTTGCCAAAACTGTTTTCCAAGATGTTCATGTCTAATATTCCTGTGCAGAGCCTGCCTGGATTCTATGTGCACATATCCTATTCTGCTGCTTTGAGCTCCTTTAGCTGTCAGTAGCCTGCTGATTTAAGTAACAGCTACAGACCTTAACTGGGAGAATTTGGGCAGTATATTTTCTGGGGCTGCTCCTAGAGAGGCACAATTTGGTTCTAAGACTGCTGAAAAAGTAAATGCAATGTCTGAATTCCTCTATTTCTGGGAGCTTCCTTCCCCTGGCTGACCACATCAGACCTGACAGGGAGTTACACAAATATGTGATCTGTCCAGCTGAGAAAGAAGGAGGAGGAGTTGTCCGTGTTAGAAATATTTGTTCAGCTGCTACTGGAGTAAGGCCAAAGTTATTGTTTACAGTATAAAGTGTGCTGCAGTCCATTTATCTTCCAAAGATAACCAAACAAGATAAAGAATCCATTCTTTGGGACAGTTTTGACTTGATTTGCTTGACTGCAATACGCTATTCCCTGTCATCTGTACTGACCTTGGCATTGTTCAGCCATCTCTGAAAGGAGGAAACTGTGACACATCTCAGGGCCAAAGAAATACCAAAGAGCTCATCCAAGCTGGGAGCTTCCTTGGTGGATGTCTAAGCACAGACTCAGCTCCTTTGCAGAAACCTCCTGGGAATCTCAGTAGTGGAACCCCAAGGTATCAGTGGACTGAATGGATTGCATCAGGAACAACTCTCCTACAACCCCTGCATGCAGTGGGCAGTTGGAATACAAACAGTTCATGGAGCTGCTGTGTATTCCTGGAACACAAACACACAAAAGAGCACTAGAACTATTAGATGCCTATGGAAGGAATAGAAAAGAAAATTAAATGTTTCTCCTGGGAGAAAGGTTTTGTACAAGAGCACCTCCTGAATGTCTTTTGAAAAGTTTCTTCCCCCTCTGGAACACCAAGAAACTTTGTACATGTCAGGAAGCTTTCACCGACTTATTTTTAAGTCAGAATATTTATTATTATAAAGTAATAGCTTTTTTGTCTTCCGCATTTCAAGGACCTTTAATTGTAGTTTTACTGCCCTTATTGTCCTGGGATAGCCTTTCCAGGAATTTTCAGTTGTCAAAGAACTAGAGTCATGCTTTGGCTCTTTTGTTGTTATCTATCTTGCTTGCTCCAATTAGTTCCTAAAGCTGGCAGATATCACCAGGCTCTGTGCAAAAACTGGCGTAGCTACAAAATAACAGGATAAATGTCATCACCTTTAGTTTCTTCCCCCAAATCTCTGTCATTGGGCTCATCTTAGCCAAAAGAGGGAAAAGAAACTGTTCTCCTGCTGTTTGTTTCCTCTAATTTGGTGCGACTGTGTGGACACAAGGAGGAACAGACTTTCTGAATAGAGGAATCAGACCTGAGAATGCCTAGTCTTTGGATTCATAGTGAGAGCAGCCTCATTAGACAATAAAAGATTTTTTTTTTCTCAAGATGAATGATTAGGTATGTCCTACTATCCAGTTCTGCTTTGCTAACTGAGACTAGATTTTCATTAACAAAATGGTAACTTGACTTATTTACTTGGATTATTAAGATGGCTTACCAGTTCAAGTTTGAAGCTACAGAGGTATGTACACTTCCATTTTATCTGCTTAGCTGGGATAAAATTTGAATGTTGTCCTACCTAAGTGGAACAGAGCAAACAGAAAAGACCAAGGCTGGGAGCTGGATGGTCAGGTCAATTTTGTTCTCGTTACCCATGTTGCACCTCCTGTCTAGCTGGCATTCCCCACTTGGCCACAGAGAACATAGATTAGATGAGCATTTCTTGGCATCATACTTAAGCATGACTTGAGGTTATTCTGCGCAAACCTCCATGGATTATTAGAAATTCTGAGAACCTTCACCATTGGAGGGAATGTTGTAATGAATTAACAAAGATATATATTCAGAAAATTATTTCTCTAGGACCATTTTGGTCTTCTGATACTCTTCATTAAAATAAAGAATCAGTAATAAAAAATTACAGTTCTAATCCTTCAAAATAGAAAGATGTCAGTATGTTGTCCTGCTTCTTATTAGAGACATTAAAAACAATTTACTCATTATATATTGCTGCCTGTGAAAACTGTTCCTGAGTGAAAACTTGAGCAATAAAATAGTGAGGAATAGTTTAATTCAGTGGTACTGACTGCAATGCATTTTTATTGAGCTAACTTTGCTTACATCTATGAATAACACAGTTACTAAAAAGGGAAAGGCCAATTTCTCAAGACCATCCTGAGGAAGTGATAAGGCATTATTAGATACCCTTGAGGATGACTCAGCAATTCTGATCTTACATCATGCTAAACAAATTAAACCAGAAGTTTGGCTACAATCACAGAACAACAGGATGGGGAAAACAAACCGGTTCTGGAGGCCTTAAGTACAAACATTGGTTGGAAGCAAAAAAGACTCTTCTGAGTTTCACAGGGCAGCAAAGTAAAGCTGATAGCAAGAGAGGTATGAGAGAAAGCAGTTTCTGTAAAAGAGTATTTGTCTAGATCTTGTTGAAGAGCATATTGGAGAGCTCAGACCAGGATGATAAAGCTGTATAAAATGTTAAGGAAACAGGAGGTACAGCAGCCCACCAGGAGTGTGTGACACAGAATACACTGCAGAATAAGGATCATTGGTTTCACAGGATTACCTCTCTTCTAGTCATTTAAATCCCTGCACTCCTCAGAGCTTCATTTTATTTGATGGACATTCCTATCTTTCCCTGGTCCCTTACTCTGAAGCATTGCTTGTCCCACTACAGTAAACTGCCTCTAGATTATTATGCTGCCTCTGAAGTCACCTGGAAAGGATAGTTCTGTGCCATCCTGCTGATACTGCCTGAAGGTTAATGGCTACAGGTCGGTTGTGTCTCAGGCTCACTGTCTGCAGGGGACCATCACCTCTGATTTTGATCATCTCCATCATTTGCTGTTGAAATCTAAAAAATTAGGATCATGAAGCAAAATGTGTTTGTGTATTTCAGGCAAAAGAGTAGCCTGTCAGGCAGAGAACAAGAGGAATTATCTGATTAAAGCTGTGCTGAGGAGTTTAGTGAATTACTCATGAACCTGTGAGACATACATAGCACAAAGGTGGCTGTGATTATCATGTGTTGAGGGTTCATTCTTTGTAGCAGAAATATGTAGCACGAAGTACCTATAACCCCTGTGCAGCTTTGCTCAAAAAGCAAATTAGCTTAGCATTTCTTTCCAACAGACCCTATGTGTCCAGCCTCCCAGGAGTTAAAATTCTGTAAAGAAAGCTCTGGAAATACCACCCTCTGCTTTCTGAGTGAACTGCCCTCCACAGAGACTGCAGAGTCAGGCCACCCACACTTCCTGCCTAGAGATTAGCTAGCTTTTCAAAGTGGGTTTTATTTGCAAAAAAGTAAAAAATAAAATTACATAATGACATGTAAATTACAGACAAAATGCAAGAGCTGCAACTTCAAGTGGCTGTGTCACCGCAGACATTTTTCTTACCTCTCTTGTAATAAAAAAATGGCATGAAAATGTTTCATTATATGATACCCGAACACATGTAAAGGTTGTAGAGTAGATGGTTAAAGGGTAATACAATTCTGTTCCTCTTAAGAACACCAATGTGTTTTAAATGATCAGATACTACATGGATGACAGGCAGCCACTATGGAGAGATGAAGTCAGCCAGAGTGGTGGGAAGTAATACTCCCAAACTTAGCAGAGAAAACTCCAATAATATTTCTTCCCTTCTTAGTCTTCTCTCTACTATTTTATGTTGCTTGTCCTTTGGCAGCCCTGCTAGGTCTGCTTTGCCTGGCATATCCCTATCATCCCTATCCCTATCCCTCCCCACAGCAGCTGTGGTGCATTGAGGCCAAAGCAAGAGGCCCTGCACATTGACACAGGGGCCAGAAAGAGGGTGGACCTTGTGCTGCTGGAAGAGGGATGCCCAGGCACCTGAGGTAGCCAAGTTCATCCCAGCAGCCTGCATGGCACCCTTTCTGCTGATAAACCCAGGACTTCAGTCTAGGGCTCTGTCACATCAGGGTGGAAGGAATAAGGATAAGGAGGCACCCAGAGAAACTCAGAGGGCAGCTCTTGTCTCTCCTTCCACCTATGGGATGCCAAAGGCCAGGAAACACTGTCCTTACAAAGCCTCTTAGAGAACATAATTAACTCCAGCTGGAGCTTTTGAACTCAACTTTTTAAAACCTCTCCCTCCTCATTAAGGGCATTAAGCAGTCAGTCACCTTTTCCTAGACCTCAGAGAGAACTACTTTCCTGGTATTAATCCAGTGCTCTTTAAATGATCAAGAAATGCTCTTTTCTCCCCTTATGTCTAAGGAATAACTTGCAGATCATGCACTGAGACAATCACAGACTTGCTGGGGAGGACAGCTGAGAGATGAGTGATACCTGCTACCCATGAATGCTATCATGTAAAAAGGCAAGTAAAGTTTCTTCTAAAGAGTTTCAAACACAGCTGAGAGAATGCTTTGAAAATGTTGGGGCATTTTCTTGTTCTGTTAAAAGCTGATGTTGTCAAAGGGAGAAAGTATATTTGCTATTCTCTTTCTCTTGAGGAGACAGAAAAAGTAGGAGAACGCTTTTTTATCCTTCATGGCCAGCAGTTAATCAGCAGGTTTGAACAGTAGGGAACATTAACAGCTTGTATGTGCTTTGCCAGATGGAATGCTATTTTCAGTATGAGTCTCAGGGCATGATTCAGCAGTTTCTTAGCCAGCAAGTAGTTCAAACCTATCCCAAAGTATTTTAAGATGCACTGTGTCACATGTTGCTTAGTAATAATTTTCCACTCTTGCTTTATCTGTGACTATATGGTAATTCTTTTAATGTATCACTCATTAATAAGTATGAGAGCACATTAGGTTATACAGTATAGTGAGGGAACTCAGTCAAATAGATACAGTGATCACTAAAGGCATTCCCACTGAATAGAATTATCTGTGACATCCTTTAAGAAACTTGAGTTCTTGTGAAATAATTGTTTGAACTAAAGAGATATGAAATCCATGAAATATAACCAGGACAAGGTCAACTCATGTGGTTGTACCATGCTAGTTTTGTCATTTGACACACAGGTAGGAGGATTAATAAATATTCTCAAGGCTACTAATAGTTAGTACATACTAACTTGTATGTGCTTTTTGGGATTGGGGTTCTGGTTGCAGTTACTCATGTGACATTGACAAGAGAAAGATGTGATGGTCAGAGGTCAGCTGTAAGGCTGGAAAGTTGAACTGACAGTGTAAGTGTGAAAATAATTATAATGACAAATGTAGGATTCAACTGTCTTAAAATATGGGATGTGTGTGTGAGATGCTCATTTGCTCTGCAGGCAGATGTGCATCACTGTGAGTGTCACATGAGGAGTGCTCACTGCACAGCAGAAATACAGTGCCATGAGCAGCAAGCAATGCTCTTGCTGCTTTTGCCATAAGAATCCTGATTAAAACTGAAAAGGAAACAAAACTGCTGTGATGAGCACTTCAGCAGTTTACAAATCCCCTTTGTTTATTCACACCTCTCCTCACTGTCCTGCCATCTCTCTNTTGACACACAGGTAGGAGGATTAATAATATTCTCAAGGCTACTAATAGTTAGCACATACTAACTTGTATGTGCTTTTTGGGATTGGGGTTCTGGTTGCAGTTACTCATGTGACATTGACAAGAGAAAGATGTGATGGTCAGAGGTCAGCTGTAAGGCTGGAAAGTTGAACTGACAGTGTAAGTGTGAAAATAATTATAATGACAAATGTAGGATTCAACTGTCTTAAAATATGGGATGTGTGTGTGAGATGCTCATTTGCTCTGCAGGCAGATGTGCATCACTGTGAGTGTCACATGAGGAGTGCTCACTGCACAGCAGAAATACAGTGCCATGAGCAGCAAGCAATGCTCTTGCTGCTTTTGCCATAAGAATCCTGATTAAAACTGAAAAGGAAACAAAACTGCTGTGATGAGCACTTCAGCAGTTTACAAATCCCCTTTGTTTATTCACACCTCTCCTCACTGTCCTGCCATCTCTCTGGGTAGCTGGCTAATTGCACATGCAGGAGCACCTCCTTCCCCTTCTTCCCTGGGAAGGACTCTGATAAGGTGCTGTGCTGTGGAAAACCACTTTGGCTTCCTGCCTTCAGTAGCCTGTTTGTTCCATAAACTTAGCTTTCATGGTTCCCCACAATTTTCAGGCAGAAAATAGGATAAAGCATGTCTGATGCCCCTTGGCATGTTTACCCCATTTGTGACATAGAGAGGAAAAAGGCCTGTGTAAAGTATCTGTGAAACAAAACAGTTTCCTCTGGAGAAAAATTTCATGGCATTTCCTTTGCAGGGACAGGCAGGGAATGAGAGGTGGAAAGAATCTGACCAGATAGGGCAGTGCTCACTGAGAAAGTGAAAAATAATCAACACAGTTCTCAGTGGAGTTAGTAATTCCTGTCATTCATGTAGCAGTCGGGCACGTAAATGCCTTTGCAGGTTCAGTCCATGATCTGGCACTAAAGTAAAATTTCCATCTAGTCAATAGAACTAATTCAGTGACTGAACTGGGGAAAAAGAGACTTCTTGAATAGGACAAAATATCCCAAACCAACAAATGGGTCTCATTCAGCCGCAAACACTTGAATGTTCTTGGCAAAAATTAACAACAAAACAACACGCTCTTCAAAATGTATTTTGAGAAATACAAAATACTGAGTTTTATCCAAACTATGACTTTAAACATTCTTTAAAGAAAAGTAACTCTGCAAAGCAGAACATTAAAATGTTATTAAATGTCAAACCCCAAGAAACTTATTTTTTTTACTCAAGTGAAGAGGAAAATGGATATATTTTGTTTGAGTCTGTTCTGTGACTTAAGCCAAATTTACATCAAAACTTTCCTAATGCTGTAGTCTCAGCCCACTGATTTGTATTTTAAAAGAGTAAAAGATTTATGAAAATGAAATGGAAATAATGAGTGTTATGTCACGTCAAGGGACCAGAATAGTACTAAAGCGAAGAATTAAAACACAAAATAAAACACTTCCAAGAATAAATCTGTTGTTCTTTGGCACAGGTAGGTAAAGAGAATGCCAGTTGAAGGTTTGGAGGCTCTTGTGTTCACTCAGCTGTTCATGGGCAAGACTAAACTCTTTGTGAAATGCAAATGTGAGGCATGTCATGTGAGATTTCTCATGGGCATTTCTGGCAAATAAATCCACCCTATCAGGCAATGAATGGGTGGTGGTGGTGGGGAAGCCTTTATGAGAAGGTATGTTATAAGAAATCTGTCATAGCTGGATACCAGAGTGAAAGCTGACCTGTAACTCCTGGCTTAACACAGTATGAATTAGTTACTTACAATGAAAACTTTTTTTTTACCTTTTTGCTCCTGGATTCCCACTGAGTTTACAGTTCTGTTAGCAAGTAAAGCCAAGTGAAAATATGAAAGCTGTACAGACCTTTGGGCTTGTCAGCTACTATGTAAGGCAAAGTTCAGCTCTCTGCTCTCCATTGCTGAGATTCTTGGCAGGCAGGACAAAGCTTTCCTCCTACTACTGCTGGAGCCCAGCCACAGCTGTTTTGAACATCTCCCTGTTTTAGGCTCTGAGAAGCTGACAGAGGACATTTGACATCACACCTGTAACTCTTTTTTGAGTGGACAGAACTAAAATGCTGGGTTCTTGAAACTGCTGTGTTTGTTCCTTGAGAAATTCTTAAAGCATTGAAATTTAATTGGAAGCTTCAGATAGATGCATCTATTGGACAGAAATCTTTGGCAATCCAGAACACTGACAAAGGTAAATATTTTGCAACATCTTGCCCTTGTTCCAGATTCTTTTAGGAGAAGTGCTCATGAAATTCCAAGGTGATGACGGCCTTTACTTTCTGAGTTTTTTCTCTCCATGTAGAAAAGTCCCTCACATTGTGCTTCTGGATGGGACAGCCTTGCTTTTACCTGTTTCAGCTTTATTCTTCTGTGTGAAACATCCTGCTACTCAAGCTGTACATGCCACTGGTTCTGGATGCCCGGAAAAACAAGCACCTTTTGGTGCAAGTTTTGATATCACTTCACCT
>VYZS01008542.1:93400-114085 GCA_013400695.1 Neodrepanis coruscans | reverse complement strand
CTGGATTAGATCCAGAAGAATGCAGGTATTCCAAATGATAATTACTGCAGAACCTCTTAGGAAGAAATCACAGGAGATGCACAACTATCCTCCCACACATGAACCAGTACACATGTATTTTCTCATACTTTGATCTGGAAAATTTAGTCTTTGAATAGTCTATTATCTATGGTCTGGCTAGAAATTAGGGGAAAAATAGTAGTAAAATATCCCCAAAGTGGAAAATAGATGATTTCATCAGTACCTTCCAACCAATACCTAGACAGTGTCTTGGGAGCGAGTGGTTGTGGAGATGATGGGGAAAAGGAGTAAAGCCTAAAAGCAGAGTTTTAATCTGCATAAAAATCTTCACGTAAGTTCTTGACCATTTTGCATAGATCACATTGTTGTCATTACTTCTGAGGAACATCCTTGCTGCCCACTTCCTGTGGCAGTCAAAGTTCATCTCAGTGAAAAACACCTATGTGAACCAAAGGGACAAGATTCCAGAAGCTGCAGAAACCACGTCAGGAAGGAGCAGCTTTCTTTGGATTGATTCCAATATGGCACCCAGACTACAGCTACCAGACTCAAAAAATAAACTATTTAAAACCCCTGAGCAAAAAAATTGTTTTATATTGGACCAACTTCAGAGTTTTGGTACTAAAAAAACCCCAGTTGCTCAGAAGCAGATTTTTTGCTAGATACTATCAGCCAACATATGCTTTCACTCTGCAAGCCAAGGTATTTTAAAATTATCCTGTGTCTTCAAACTGAGAGGCTAAAACTGCCTCTTTAGTCATATTTCTCAACCCTGAGCCCACACATTAAAGACAGACAATGAGAAAGGCTCTGAACACTTCTCCAGGCTAGAAATAAAAACTATAATTAAAACAACTTCTCTGACCCAAGGATGAGGTCAGAAGTTTCATCTCTCATGACTGACACTTCAACACATCATTCCATGGCCTACCCAACCTTTTACCTTCCAAAAAGCAGCAAAACAATATCTCAATGGTATCTTTATTGACTCACACATCTGACTAATGTTAGCGTTTTCCAACAGTGTTACGTAGCCAGTGATATTGCTTGGAATGTGAACATCTCGGACCTCCTGGAGACTGCTGGCATTCCTTCCCACTGCCACTGTGACCTGCTGTGGCATGTAACTCTGGTCATTAGCTGCCACTGCAATGGACAGATGTCTCAAAACCACATCTGGTTTCATCTTTAAGCTGCAAAGCAAAGAATATAGAAGAGTTCTTGAAAAGAGAAGGTAAGTCAAGCACTTTGCTTTCGTTAGTTTATTATTATATGTATTATACTATTCACTCATTTTCCAACACTACAAACACAAATTTGGAATTTACCTAATGCTTCACAGCTGTTCCTAACCCCACATCAGGGTGGACAAGTTAAAAAAATTTAACTTAAAAAAAACCCTGAGAGTTAAACTGGAATTAAATAGGAATTTTCTATTCCTATTTTCAACTGAGAATTCACACCTCAGGAATAAAAATGCAGTGTTAATAATGACCAAAATGAGATTTATTTTTTTAAGTACACGTTCTTAGATATACTACTTGAAAAACACTGAACATTTCTGTTTCATGGAATTTTCTAGACAGTGGCAAAACACTTCTATTCAATTACAAACCACTGCCTCTGTTCAACAGCTTGAAAAGCTTTGCTACACAACAAGGCATGGGAGATACAGGCATTTTACAGGTGAACTTTCATTTGGTGGGTAGGCCTTTATGCAGAGACTAATGACTTCTCCATAAAATTTAAAAGCCAAACCACCACTCTATTTATCCATCACTCATTAATTCCACATTTTTTTTTAATTACACCTGTACTGAGCTTGTGTGACAAGGTTTTCGGAATGGGGGGCTACAGGGTGGGGAGGTTTGTTTGAGATGCTGCTGGAAGTAGGACCTGTGGTCCCTTGGAGAGAGGAGCCTGCACTGGAGGAGGTTTGGTGGCAGGACTCATGGGCCCATGGGAAGGACTTCATGCTGGAGCAAGGGAGAAGTGATGAGTCCTCCCACTGAGGAAGGAGGAGAGGCAGAGACATGTGATGAACTGACCCCCCTGCACCTCTGGGTGGGAGGAGAGAGAGAAAAATGGAAGGGTGGGGAAGATTTGGTTTTATTTCTCCTTATCCTACTCTGATTTAATAAACTGAACTAAATTCCCCAAGTGAAGCCTGTTTTGCTTGTGATGGTGGTTGGTGAGTGAGCTCTTCCTGTCCTTCACTCAAGAGCTTTCTGTTCTTTCCTCCCCCCTGTCCAGCTGAGGAGAGGAGTGATGACAATCCAGCCAGGAACAACCCACCACAGTCCCAGAGTAGCTGCAGGGCTGAGGACCACCACCGCTCACCGTATCCAATGGGAACGGGCACTCCCATCCGACTGCCAGAAGGAGGATGTTTCTCCGTTTGTCATCTTGTCAATATCGGCAGAATTGGACGAGGTCTCGATGTGAGTGTAGCATTTTGTGACAGACTTCAGCTTGTCCAACTCCTCATCACCATTCAGGTCACTAGGGTATTCTGCAAAGAAAAGGAATTGCTCAGAACATGCTTCTTTGGCTTGTTTTGAGAACTCTTAGACTTTTATAATAACCATCTCATACAAATTAACTGCTTGGCAGAGAACACAGCCCCTGAAGAACTGTTTCTGACAGAAGCTGAGACAGCAAAGTTTCATTTCAGATGAAATTGCAATAATCAAAATCTACCACTCACAGTATGAAAACACTTCCACTGCCTGGAGTTCAAGAGCCTGTATCTCCTCCTTTCATTACTGGACCCATAAGTGCTTTATTATTTTCATGTCAAAAATACAAACAGATGAAAGGGAAAAATAAAATATGATGGAGAAAACCTCGATTCAGCTATTCTAGGAAAGGGACAAAGCAGACTGTTTCCCCAGGTAGCCTGATCTATTTCAACAGAAGTGCAGAAATCTGAAAAATATCAAGTCAAGCTGTGAAGCAAAGGAGTCATGGCTGCAGGAGATAACCAGGCCAGTCCCATCAGACACAGCGAAAGATTCAATACCTCCAGTCAAAAACAATAAAATATCCATTAATACTAAACACTCAACTCCAGCAAACATTCACCTTCCCATGGAAACAGTTTCCAGCAACTAATACAGATATTTGACTGAATAGAAAATACAGCTAATTAGTAACTGCCATTCTGAAACAGGCCAGGAGAAAGACGAAGAACGTTCTTGTGTTGAGAAATCAATTTATGTGCCTCAAAAAACAAACAAAAACCTCACAGCAGCATGCAGACGAACTTCCTGCCTGTTTAAGGTGACGCAGTGAAGGTATCACACACCTCTCTCTTTCAGGAGAAGTCGGTCTAAGGAATCCTTCAGCACAGAGGAGCGCATGGTGCAGATGTTGTTGAAGTATTCCAGCACTGGGTAAGGGATGGCAGAACTGGAGATGCGGTTCCGGTGCAGGAATCTCAGGATCATCGAGGCATGAAGGCCCAGACGCTCTTTCGATTCAGAAAATATATCAATAAATCCTAAAAAAAGACATTATTTCCTTGTGGTTTTGGGCACCACAACATAAGGAAGATTCAAAGCTATTAGAGAGTGTCCAAAGGAGGTTACAGGGATGGTGAAGGGTCAGGAGGGCCATTTGAAGAGCAGCTGAGGGCACTTGGTTTGTCCAGCCTGGAGAAGAGGAGGCTGAGGGGAGACTCATCGGGGTCTGCAGCTCCCTCCTGAGGGACAGCTCTGATCTCTGCTCTCTGTGACCACTGACAGGACAGCTGGAGCCTTTTCCCCCAGAGGGTGGTTGGGCATTGAACAGGCTCCCCAAGGAATGATCATGGCCCTGAGGTTGCCAGAGCTCCAGGAGTGTTTGGACAACGCTCTGACGCACACGTTGGGATTGTTGGGGTGTCTGTGCAGGGCCAGCAGCTGCTTCAATGATCCTGGTGGATCCCTCACAACTCAGGATGTATTCTGTGATTCTATGAGCTGACTTGACTAAGTCATCATTTTCCCCCCTCTACATCCAATGACTGGGTAAATCCAAATTAAGCGTGGGAACCAGTATTGGAACTACATTCTACCACATGAAGTAGCTCAAGTTTGCAACCTTTACAGCAGGGAAAGATGCAGGCAAATATTTTTATCAGATACTTGATGCCTAAAAGGGTTCAAAACAATTACCAAAAATCTTATGCTTATTTTGGTGTCCCAAACCCTTATCTTCAATACTTGAGTGAAGCAGCTGCTGCTTGGTTAACAAGCTCTTGGTTACTCACCCTGAGCTACACTAAGCATCTCACTTTGGTACTGTGGATTGTTCCCACAGGTGGGAATTCTACCAACTTGGTAAGAAATTTCAGCTCCTTCACAGTGGTACTTAGAATTCCTTCATGGATACTCAGAATCTCAGTGCATTTAGATGCATAGAGCAGTTCCACAAGCCCTCTCCTCTGATTAAACTACAGCCAATTCCAGCATTTCTTGTCTGATCCTTTACAGCAAATCCCCTTTAGTCACTTATCATCAAAAGTTTGGAAGGAAAGCCAGTTATGGATACTTATCCCAGAAATCAAATTCTGGAAACTGACTTTGTGAACTATACACTGTAAAATCTGGTGCTTTATCAGGATTTCAAATGCTGAATAACAATATAATAATAATAAAGTATATGACTCATCGTCTGGAACAGACTCCCTGATGGATTTATTCCTCCAGTGACCAAGTACAAGATTGAATTAGCTGGGCACTCACCAAAACTCTGCAAGGAACTCTTTTATGTCTGTGAGATAAACCAAATAAGGGTAGGACACTCCCCAGCCACACAGAGAAGAAGTGTGGTTATTTGTGAAAGGGAGATCTGCATGTAATTATGGGAAGTTTTTAATTTATAGCAAAAACCTTCTGGAGGTTTTGATAAGATTAGGGCAAGCAATGCTATTAAAGCAATTTATTGAAGCAGCATCCCTTATGTGGGGCAGGACCTGGGAAACCCTTTCTGCTCTCATACCTGGCACCAGTGAACAAGCCTGCAGTTGCCTGATTACATGGCTAAGCTCTCCCTGAAGATTGGCTCCACTAGAATTCTTGAGAGTCTCCAGCATGTTCTCCACATCTACAGTGCCATCTCCTTCAGCATCAAACTGTGCAAAGGCCTGAAGAGGAACAAAAGAGAAAATTTATTTCAGTGTATTTTCTTCAAGGTATTCCATAGAAACCAGAGCAGTTTGTAACACCATTAAATCAAACTCAAAATAATCTATTTTCCATAGTATTCAATTTATGGTAACAGGAAACAGCCTAGCTGGAAATCTGCAGGGTTTAGGAATTTTAAAGGTATTTGCAGTGGCTTCCTATAAAAGTCAGCTGCAGTCATGCTTAGGTGGAGACAGCCCATCATCTACACCAGTGAATTAGCATGATCCATCCCTGGACAGCTGGGCCTTTGAGGAAGGTGCTCACCAAGAACCCCAAAAATGTCTTCAGCTAAGGGTGAGTTGGTTCCAGAAGCCACACCTTCCATTACTCATCTCTCCTGCATCTCTCACTGCAGCCACCCCAGTTCCTTCAGGATTGAAATATTGTACCCTGAGAACCAGAGTATTTTTTGGTTGCGTATTTCCTTCCATATACTGTCCTCCTATATAAAATACCAGTTGAATATAGTTTGTCAAAGTATTTGTGAAAACAATGGAGAGAGTTAGAAAAGTGGTTTTTTCTTTTCTTATTGAGGGGAACCACTGACAGCTTCAGTAACTTTGACCTTAATGTAACTTCTAATATAGAGAGTTATGTTGAGCATCTACAAAAAGTAACTCACACAGCTTCTTATGACTTTGAACTACCAAAAGTACAAGGTATTTTTACTCAGCTGAGCCTATAAAACAGAACCAAAATCATAAAAGTAAACTGCTTTAACTTCAGAGTACTGACAATCCAGTGACACACCACTGGCTCTATTTTCACAGTCAGGTTTCATTTTGAAACAAACCTCTGTTTAATAGCTACAAAAAATTGAATGTAACCCAAAAGAGAAATGTGGTATTTCAGGAGCATCCACTTTTTTCATAGAAATTGGGAATGCACTTACAAAGGATATTTCTTTACAAGCAACACTTGAGTCTCCCAGCCCTGAACTTGGTATTTCAAGTTCAGCTACACAGCCAAGTAAATCTGGCCTCTAAGAACAGACCACCCCACAAGTGTCTGAGTCAAGGGAGGAAGATCATGCTTCAATCACTTGGTTTGTTACCTGAATATCCAACTGGATGTACATTAAAAGTGCTATCCTAGAGAGCAGTAATCTGAGATGATTAGCTCAAAATAACCTGCCCGTTAAACATGACATAATTACACCACTTAAATGAGAACAAAGTCCTCAGAACCAAGAGAACTCAAATATGGTGTTTTAGCTGCCTAAAGCTCCAAGGACACTTCTCTGGCACAGAATTTTAGCTTGGCAGATTTATAAAGTCAAAAGACACAGCTGAGCCCAATACAACAATGATCATCTTGAGAAAATTATTCTGAGCGGCAAAGCTGGTGCTGGGCACCAGGGCCAGTCCAGTTGACTGATATGCGGCATCAGGCACATCCTGCAACAATAACCACCCGTGCTTGAGGACAAGAATCCAGTGGGAATTAATTCTAACAGACATAATTCAGTGGCCAGAACAATTCAATGCACAATTTCACACACCATCCTCACCATTATGACTGTTTCTCTTCATATTTGGAGTAAAACTGCAATTACTAAACTACAAAATGAGCAAGTTTTTGATATTACTAGTGAAAACACACCATGGCTGCTACTTTAAACCAATTTCTTGCTTTCATGCAAGGAGGGATTACCACATATATGCTCTTCTTCACATCTTAATGTAGAATTTGTTATTTTATTTTTAAACTCTTCCTATGATCTCAGGAGATTGCACTAAACCTAGAACATTAAAATTATTTTTGACTGTTCAGTATAACCTACACTCAAGAGTTTGTGAGTTGTGTCAGGACTGGGACACAATAAAAATGCAGAACCAGGTTCACCACAACCCAGCTGCATCCCGCTCACAAATAAATGCATTAAGTTTCTACCTGGTTCAAGCCTGAACAGGAAGAAACACAGAAAAAACTTCTTTCTTGGGAAATGATGGGTCAGAAGATTGCTTGGAAATACCAGTGAGCCCCTCATCCCTCAGGAGCTGGATGGCACCACAGACTCTCTGAAGGGCCAGAACTGCAGCATCAGTGCTGCCAGCCAAAGGTGGAGGCATGACATGACAACTGGGGAAGCACCACTGAAGAAAAAACGATTCAGAGGTTCAGTTTATCTAGAAAACAGATTCTGTGTTAAAACAGAGCTTCACTCTCCCTATAAAGCATTCAAAGTATGTGCTCAAAGCCCCACAGCTGAGAACAGAAAAACTGAAAGGGCACATCAAGGCTTGGTCTGTGCCAGACAGACCTCTGTAAACACTAAAAAGGGAAACTCACTGACCTGCCACCCCCAAACCAACTCATCAGAGCAGAACAAACCCAGGGAATCTCTGAAGCCACAGCTCCTGGGTGAGGGCCACTCACACAAAGGATGACAGCAAGGTTTTCCAGAGAACTCCCAACATCCCGACTTCACAGAACAGAGCAGATGTGGCTATGACAAACCTTGTGATAAGCTTTTTCCCCACTCCCCAGAGCAGGAAATTAAACCAAAACAAATAGATTCTTCATGCAGATGCAGAGGAGGACGTGCAACACAGACAACCCTCAAACCCTTCCTGCAGCCCACAAAGCTCAGCTGTTTGTGCCAACAGAAAGAACCCCAATGGACTAATTTCACCCTCATGTTGCTACAAGTTATTGGCTTGTTATTGGCTCTCCTGGTGAGGAAACTGCAAGTGGAGGCAGCATTTTACCAAGCTACTTAAAGCAATCTGGCAAAAACACATCTATGTGCACAGCAAAAGGAATCTCCTCCCAGTTTCCAGCAGCCCTGTTCACCTGTCAGCCCCGAACCCGGGAGGCTCTGTGTGATTTCTCAGCTTACACAGTTACTCGGCTGCTTGGGAGCAATGAAAAGACAAGAGGAAGTGACTGGGGAAACCTCAGGAACTGCTTGCAGCAAGGAATCACACAGCCACTTCTCAAAATCCCCACCAGGGCATTCTGCTGCAGTTTGGATGGCTAAAGAGTAAAGCTTAAATGTTCTGGATGTTAAATTCTCCATCTCCCTTCCCACGGCAGAAAGAAAACTATTCTCTTGTACCACTAAAACCTCGCCTTAACACCTGTCTGTGGAGAGGGATCTCGGTCACACTCCCTTGCAAGTTTTCCAAAACTTCCTTGATAGGAAGCAACGGGTCAATTCACTGCTGGTTTTAAAAGGCTAAAATAAAATCAAGCCTGGTAAACTTTGACCTGCTGATAACACCGGGAAGTATCTGAGAGGAATTACTCAGGCAGGATTTCCTACCTGTGCTCTCCCCTGCTGTGCCAGCAAAAGCAGAAGCATTGCTGTAAATACCTATTTTTATTCACAAATAGTTACTCAGCACGACCGCTGATAATTAGCCTAAGTTAAAAAAAATATTAACGGGAGCTATCTGGAAGCCGACAGGCTGCCTGCCAGCACTTCCAGCCGCTTTTCCAACCTCGTGCAGAACCCCTCGGGTACCCAGAGGGGTGTCGGGGGTCTCCAGGGTGGTGTCGATAACCACGGACGCGGTGCCAGGGGGTGGCGGGTTACGGACACCCCCTTCCAGCAGCACCGCGATCCCGCTCCGGCAGATCCCCTGGGAGTGCCCAGGGCCGGGCCGCTGTCCTCGGCGGTGCGGGACCAGCGGCCAACGCCCCGCTCTCACCTCCTCGCTCTCCCCGCGGGCCCCGGCCGCCAGGCGGGACACGCTCTCCAGCACCTCGCAGAACTGCTCCAGGCTCACGGCCTCGTCCCCGCGGCTCAGCCGCTCCTCCAGCCATCGCACCAGCGCGCTGTGGTGCCGCGACACGAGCGGCTCGGGCAGGGCCGCCTCCCTCAGCCGCGCCGTGGCCTCTCGCAGCCGGGCCTGTTCCAGCAGCACCTCGGCCGGCGGCAGCGCCGGGGACACCGCGCCGGGCTGGGACGCGCCGGCCGGCCCTTCCATGCCCTCCTCGGCGCCCTCCTCCTCCTCCTCGCTGCTGTGACTCGCCGCCGTCCCCATGAGCCGCCGGAGGAGCCACCGGTGGCGCCGCCCGGCCCGGCCCGGCCCGGCCCGCCTTACTCAGCAACTTCCCGCCCGCCGCACCTGTCAGCGCGGGGCCGCCGCAACGCCGCAAAGCAGCGCCCACACACAACGTCGCGAAGCGACACGCCGCCGCAAAGCGCAGCGGAGAGTGTCGTAAAGCGCGGCCACACGCATAGACCGGGGAGCGGAGGGGAAAGGGAACGGCCTGGGGCGGAGCCGGGGATAGACGGGATAAATGGGATAAAGCTGGGCTAGAGACGTGTGGGCAGTGCGGAGACGAGAACGCTGAGGGGGGATTGCGTAATTTCATGTAACTCCTGGCGGGGTCAGGGGACGGGCGGGGAGCGGCGGCCGCGGGCTGACCGCGAGTTTTTGGCCTCAACGCGGGGAGGAACAACTTTATACGGAGGGCGGCAGAGCCCGGGGACAGCGGGCCGGAGGGTCCTGGGCTGGACACATTCCAGACCCACCCGGGCACGTCCCTGTGGAGGAATCTCCAGAGGCCGCTTTCAACCTCAGCAATCCTGCGAACGTACTCATGAAGGACGTTATTGGGAAGAAATCCGTCCCTATGAGGGTTGTGAGCCCCTGGCACAGGTTTCTCAGAGAAGCTGTAGCTGCGCCATCCCTGGAACTGTCCAAGGCCAGGTTGGACGGGGCTTGGAGCAGCCTGGGATAGCGGCAGTGTCCCTGCCCAGGGCAGGGGGTGGATGATTCCCAACCCCGGGAATCCCGGGATCGGCTCTTCCGCCACATCGCCGTAAAGCGCGCTCGCGGGGCGGTTTCCACCACACCGCCGTACGGCGCGGCCGCTGTCGCGCAGGGCCGGCTGTCGCGATGTGGCGGCGCGCGGCCGCGGCGCTGCTGTTCCTGGGCGCCGCCGGGATTCTTCGCCACGGGTTCGAGTCCCGCGGCCGCCTCGTGAGCCCAGCGGAGCTGCGGCGGCACCGGGGCTTCCCCGGCCAGCCCGGCCTCTACCTCGCCCTGCTCGGACAAGTGTTCGATGTGCAGCGCGGCCGCCGCCACTACGGGCCAGGCGGAGCGTACAGTGCGCTCGCAGGTACCGCGGGAGCGGAGGGACGGGCCCTGCCTTGGGGAGGGGGCGTGGATGAGCTGTGAGGGGTTCGCTCCGTGGATGTGGAATTCACCTCCGGGAGTGGGGGGGTCATCCCCTGGCTGGGGGCTCGTCCACTGGAACGGGAATTCACCCTATGGCTGGGAAATTCACTCCAGGGCTGGGCGGGAGGGTTCAACCCTGGCTGGGGAATTCACTCTCTGGCATGGGAATTCACTACGTGCCTCGGAGTCTCACCCCGACGTGGGAATTCACTCTATAACTGGGGAATTCACTGCATGACTGGGGTTCTCACCCGCTGGCACCGAAATTCCCTCCCTGGCTGGGGGGTCTCACTCCGTGTCCGGGGGTCTCTTCTGCCCCACAGGCAAAGATGCCACCAGGGCTTTTGCCACCGGCGACTTCACCCCGGCGGGGCTGGTGGACGATGTGTCGGCGCTGTCCCCGCAGGAGCTGCTCTCCATCCAGGGCTGGCTGAGCTTCTACAGCGACAACTACGACCCCGTGGGTGGGTGCTCACACGGGGGACACTCAGGTGGAGGGTCTGGGGACACAGTGCCAGGTTTCATCTTCAGGGTCACCTGGATGAGGGTGTCTCTGCAGCCCCTGAACCCTGCGAGTGACCAAGCCAGATCTGGCCAAGACAGACCCAGTTTGAGTTCTCCTTCCCTCCAGGGTGAAGCTGAATAGTTTTCTAAGCTGGGTGCGAGCGGCGAGGGGAAACTTCAACGACCAATATGGTTGATAAACAGCTTCCGTTTATTTGACACACAACACACACTTTTACAACTCAATTACATGAATATGTAATTAACTACATGAATATGCATGCAAAGCTCATTCTATTCGTTAGTGGTCTAGGATTACTCCTACTTACACCTGCAAGGTCAAGCATACCTTTCTTATCTTCACACAACTTGTTATTCTACTAAGTTTAGCACTCAAGGATGACCTGTTTGTGCTTCTTCGCTTCTTTGCTGACAGGCCATGACTTTGCGGTTTTATACTTAATGTGAAATAAGGCCTAGTTATGCTAACCAGGCGCCTGCTTGTACACTTCTGCTAGAGAGCAAGGCATTCTCTGACAGCTGGGCTTTGCTTTTATTTGCTGAGCAAAAGGTTTGGAGGTAGCAGAGCAAGTACTGAAATCATCGGGACTCAGGAGTGGGAGGAGCAGTGCAGGGAAACTATTTTGGGGGGATGAGGTGCAGGGGTGGGTTCTGCAGCTGAAAGTGGCTTTGGCTTTCTGATCTCTGATGAGTCTTGACAAGCCAGAGCTTGTCCTGTGTGGATTTATTAATATGGGTAAATTGCTGTGTGCTCCAGGAGTTGAAGGGATGTAAGCTCAGTTCATTTCTAAAATTGGGCCACGGTGACATCCTCTCTTTTTTTTTTTTTTTTTCTTTACATAACAAATTAAAAATAAAAACCAACCAGAACTATGTATGTGTTTTCCTTGCCTGGAAACACTCTGGTTTTAATTGATCTCTTCTCCCAGGGAAGCTGGTGGGCAGATTCTACGATGAAAATGGGTCACCAACAGAAGCCCTGAGGGAGGCTGAGGCTGCCATTGAGGAAGCTCTCAAATTCCAAGCAGAAAGTGAAGAGAGGAAGCAACAGTTCCCACCGTGCAACTCTGAGTGGAGCTCTGCTAAGGGCACCCGGTTCTGGTGCTCCAGACAGAGGTAAACTCTGCCTTCCCACCATTGTGCTTGGACCCTTTGGAGCAGAGCATTTCCACCATCTTTTGGGCTGAGGGTGAGGTCTGCTGAGTTCCACAGCAAGGCGCAGGTTCCCTGTGCAGCAGTGCTGCCGTGGCTGGAATACACCAGGCGTGGTCCCTTTCCCTGTCTGTATTCACAGAATCGTTCAGGTGGGAGAGGTCCTTCAAGATCATTGAGTCCCCCAGCCCTGCCAAGGCCACCACTAACCTGTGTCCCCAAGTGCTACATCCATGTCTGTTAAACCTTGCCAGAGATGGTCTGTTCTCAGGAAAAGAGGACAGAAATCCCAGTAGGACTGGGATTTGAACAGGTTCTCTCATCTCTCAAGGAATACTTGTGTTTTCCACAGTTTCGCAGCCTGACAGGCTGCTGTCACAACAGTTTTCACTTTAATCACATAAAAATGAGGTTGAGCTTTGAATAGTGATTTCCCACATACTTTCCTGATTAGTTGTGTTTCACTCTCAGTTTAGGGAGTGTTTTGTTTGAAGATTAAATTGTTCCACAGACCACACTGCAAAGTGCTTGAGCTTCCTGTCAGCCCACCTGCAGCACTGAGCACCTTGACTGAGCTTAGGACTGGTGTTGTATGGTAGAAACTTGTGTAAGAGTTTACAGGACTAAAAGCTGCAGGGATTGGGGGAACAGGCAGGATTTGGCCCATAAAGAGACAGTTAGAAAGGGACACAATGAAGGAGTTGTCAAAGTACTTGAAGTTTGTTTCTTTTGCTCTAATTCTTAAAATCCCTGTGTTCAGTGAAGGCACAGAAGGCCTTGACCAGCCTCGTTTAGTGGAGGGTGTTCCTGCACATGGCAGGGTATGATGAAAGTTCAGGCCTCAGGTTTATGGAGCACACAGTAAAGGAGGTACCACATATCTGTGGGCTGGTGGCTGCTGATAGCCAAGTTGACCTCAGGGGGTGCATTGTTGATTCTAATTCTCCCAGATTCTCTTTTTGTTTTTTTTCCTTAAATGATTCTCTATTCACTGGAAGCATTTTCATGGGTTTGGATTATAATTTATTTTCCTTTTCTACTCCTAGTGGGGGAGTGAACAGAGTCCCTCGGAAACTTTACCGACCCGGCTCCAAGGGGAATCCCTGCGTGTGTGTGAGGAGCACAGGCCCCCCCTGGGACCACTCACACTCCTCCCAGCACAGCAACAGGGGGGACCTGGATAACCCTCATCTGGAGGAGTATGAGGGCTGCCATCCCCTGGCTGAGCAGTGTGTCCTGCTAGGCTGATTCCAGGTGCTGGATTCCAGGGCAGGGAGATCCTGCAGCAAAATGTTACACTTTGGATGGGCAGCTTCAGCTCCATCCCTTCCACCTGTCTGTGCAAATAACAATTCCATGTTATATATGATGCTTTTTCCTGTGTGGAGATGGAGCTGAGGGAAGAGGGAAGCACTTCAGCCAAGTTAGTGGGTAAAAAATCAGTAATGGGACACTTTCTTTATTCCTATGGTATTTTTACACCTGGCAACAAACTAAGATGCACAGCCTGAATTATATTTAAAAACCACTTTCTTGTGCAGACAGGAAATAGATGTTTGTGTTAACAATGGTGAGACAATGTGTTGTGAGGACAGGAGCTGCTGCAGCATCACTGACCTCAGTTCATGCTCTGTCCCCAGGCCTTGCTGCATTTTAGGGCTGATGATCCTTCCTAGGTACCCGATTCACTCCAAAGAGTTTAAAGGTAGCAGGGAGAAGCCTGAATTTCTTCTGCAGTTATGGTCCACAGTAGCTGGGAACTTGTGCAGTTGAGTTATACAGAAGCTTTATCAAATCCTTGGAGTACACAAGGCAAAGGCCAGAGCTGTGTTTCCTCATCCAGTGTTTGCATTAGATACTGTACTGAGACAGTGGAAGCCACCTCTGAGAGTGGTTGTTTTATATTAATCTCACCCTCCTGATCTGTGATTCACCACTTTCCAACTGCTCAGATCAAGAATAAGTAGATTTAAATAGCTTTTGTTATTGCCTTTGTGGCAACACAACCATCCAATAATCTGCCTCCTCTTTCCATTCTGGTCTGTGATTTCTTCCTATCTGGTCTGTGCCCAGAACCTGAGCTAGATGTGTCCTTACAAGGCCCAGCTCCCTTAAAATCCATCCTGGCAAAATTCAGTACTATGAGTGATTCCCAGAAAAGCAGGACAAGTAATTACCATTTTCCTGCTAAAGAGGACAACACCTGCACTCTGAACCCCAGGCTGCAGAGAACCAGTTACTGTTTTTCATAGAATCTGCTGTTAAAATTGGTTCCTGTTGCAGCTGAGCCTTGAGAGACGCTCAAAAGCACAGTCCGTGCTCAGCTGTGTCAGTCCTCCTTAAGACACCTAGTTATAACCAGCTGGAAGGTGATGATAAACTCATTTATATAGCTACTCCCACCTCTAAAGAGACCCCAAATCTAAGTGGTTAACAGGAGGCTGAGCAGTAATTACATCAAAATAGGACAGAGTGCAGCACTTGTCACTGATGTTTAGCTAATGCTACAGGTGCCAGGGATGGAGCCATACAGCAATTTAAACATGTAAATGCTTGTTGTAATAATGTTTGGGGGGTTTCAGACACCACTTTTTTAAATGTAAGTTCTTGTTAAAGATGAAACCATCCCCCAAAATGATTGGTAGGCACCTTTTAAAGAGCTTTTGAAAGCTGTTTAAAAGTTGCAGCAAATACCAGATTATTAGATACCGTAGGAAGTAGTTTGTGAGGGCCATTCAGTCCTACTGAAGGTGGACCAGCTCTAACTTCTAAGCAAGTTTTATCTTGCTGTAACACTCAAATCACTGTACAAAGTGCTTTGATTGCAAGAGCTACACAAAAATCAAATAAACTGCAGCAGGAAGGTGGGGCAGGAGGGTGTTGGTTTAAGTTGGTTGAAAACCAATTCACAGCTTATTCCTCAGTTTAGTGTTTGGAAGCAGGGGGAGGAAAGTTTGTCTTGCCCTAGGAATAAGTCATCTATTAAAGCAAACAAGGAGACACCCTCACTGACCTGAAGTGATCTAAGATTTTCATGCTTGTACACAAGTTCAGCAGCTCAGCTGGATTCTCTTGTGATGGAAAATAGTGTGAGATAAGGGTTAAGTCACCACAGACAGTGCTCTAATAAAACTCACCATTCAGCTATACTTTCGTAAATTTTATTAATAAAAGCCTAATGCATCACAGTCTCACCCAGGGGCTTGGCGGGGTCTGCTATTGCACTGGAGCTTTCCCTTTCCTTAAGTGAAGCTGCAGCAGCTGTGTTCTCCCAGGAGGCTGAGCTGCTCCCCAGGACACACCTGAGTGCACAGTCTGTCACTTGAACTGATTTACTCCATGAACCAGCTGTTGCCTGTGGGGAGCCTGGATTATTTCACAATTGTTTCACTGATTTTAGATCAAGTCTAGTATAAAGCATTCAAGATGACTGTGGTACAAACTAGAACACCAGACCTTGTCAGCCAAAAGAACAGTTGGAGCAGTTCCAAACAAAAGTGAATACCTGGAATAATTTCAGAACAAAGAATAAAGTTGTAATGCCCAACTGGATGTTATATCCCTGTTTTTCCTTGTGGTTTGTAAGGATAACTGGCAGAGGGGCAGCTCTCTACAGGAGCAGATCCTTCCTTTAGCAAGGTTTCACCTCATGATGCATCACCTAGTTCTGCATTTTATTACAAGTAGAATCATTACAGAACAAAATAATGGATATTGGAAAAATACATTTTTACAATTACTCCAGACAAACACTGCGGATAAAATGCCATTGTTCTAAGACTCTTCTATTTTACAGACGGTATTAGAAGGTTCAGAGTTACTTCTGTCACTCATACAAGCTTTGATTTTTCTAGAAACAAGTTAGCTGCAGAACCCACCTCTGCTGGTTACAGAAAAGAGGACTTACCTATTACCATTTGATCTACACAACACTCCAGCCTTGGCCTCCCATACTGTTACAAGTTAGTTTTTAAGCACTACTGAGCAGTGGTACAAGCTGTTGGTCTCCAGCACAGGAAGTCATTAAGGCAGCACAGCTTTTAGCCAGCAACTTACTCTGTGAGTACCTTCAACATTCTCACTCCACTCAGTGGTGTGAAACAGTGACTGCACCTTTTACAGACACAAGACTTCAGCCATACAAGGTTTTGTGCTTGTGTAAAGAGTGCTGGATGACTGCAAGCAAAAGGAATCCAGTCTCAGAACAAAAAGCTACAGCGTGAACCACCCGACTTCCCATGCAAGCCCTGCTGAAGTACCTGAAGCCTGGTGTGGCAGTAGCACTTCCCAGGGACTCGAGGTTGTTTTCCATTTACCCTTTTGTTTGATGCTTGGCAGACTTGAATCTCAAGTTAATAGATATCACTAAAAGACAGCAGGGGTGAGGGGGATGGGGCATTTGGTCACAACTGGATTATGCTACAAAAAGGGAAGAGCAGTTGCTTAGAGTTAGAAATGTGTTGACCACCACTACATTACCAAGTGCCTCATTCACATTTGTACCCTGCAGTGGAGCATTGCCAGCAAAACCCCCCAAAATATGAGAGGTCTGAGAGATCAGACCAAAACTAGGCAGAGTGTGTGAGGAGTGAGTCCCACCACCTGCTTGGTGGGATCAACCTCCTCAGCTAAACTAGAAAAGAACTAACTTGGGGTTTGGTTCAAGTTGTGAGCTTTTCCCCTTTAACTCTGGCAGTAAGCTGTTTAGAGTTGGCTGGAAGGAAACTATTTTAAAAAGGCACTTTAAAATGATCAAATCTTGTGAATTTAGTTGCTTTAGATTTCATGAACACTTCAGGCTGTACATTTATCAATAACCTTTCCTTTCAGACTTCAGTAAGAAAGCTGGGACAGTAATGGCTGTAACAGCAAGCCAGGAGCACTACAGATGGTTTCCCAGATGTTTCCTAGAGTTTTACAATTATAATCAATATCCTTTTTAAAAGAGTAACTAGCTAGCCTTAAGCTTGCCATTCAGTTGAGTTTTCATCAGATCCACATTTCCCATCATTTAAAAGCTTATTCTGTTAGAGTTGAACTCCCTTTTCTCCTGCCCCTTCTATCAGAGAAGTCACCAAAAAATGTTTAAATGCTTCAGCAATTATGTGTTCTGCAGTTCTCCAATTATGTTGAAGTCAAAAGGCTGTGGCCTTGGAAAACCACTCCTCTACTACTGTCTTTCAGCATTCTGAGCACACACTTACGCTCCCACATCACTGCAGCTCCAAACCAAGAAGGAATTCAACATGTTACCATGGGACACACTCTAATCAGGGCTTCTTTCATCAAATGCACTCACTCTCCCTTGTTATCCTTCACTGCAAGAGACTTGCAACCAGTGACACCCTGAAACACCAGAAAGCAATGGACTAGAAGTACATTTTCCATCTGTTTCACTCAACCCCAAACTGTAGCTTGCAGTTGTCTGACACCTTTAGTTACTGTAGCCAACATTAACTGACACCCTCATTCACCTACAATATATACCAGAGATGCACATCTGAATTAATAACTGTGTTAGAGACCAGTTGTGTTACCCAGGGCATTCTGTTGGAACAGGACAGCAGCAGACATCAAACAGACAAATTCATATTGTCATCCATTATTCTTCCCTAGTGCTCCAGAGGCAATTCCAGTTACAATATGTGCATATTGGAAGATCAAAGTGCAGATCAAGTGAGACTTGATGGGAAATTCATCGTGCAAATGTCAGCAATTACACCCTCTCCTCTCCCTGTACAAGTTTAAGAAAAGCCTCAAGCAAGTCTCTCACATAGCAGCAGCCTGGTTTATCTTACTCTTTTAAGACTGACAAGTCACTATTCCAAACAGGGCAATGTGTCATGAACTGTCCGTGTTGCTCAGTGGGGATAATAGTCATTAAATAAATGCACACCAGTTCATGGAGCAGAGATGAGGAATGTCGAGTTGAGTCTAGGCTCATCTCCTGGGATAAAAACAACCTTACCATGGCATGTAGTTTTGCTTAAGTATTCATTTTTTCTAAATGAAGCCTCTGCCCCACAAATCACAACCAGCAAAGTACTTTACCTGGACAATGTGTGATGAGTTTTCACAGATCAAGCATGTTTAAGAGCATAACCAGCCTAGATTAAGATACCGCAGCTTACTCCAGACAGGATGCCTCCACATACACTCCTACTCATCAGGAATCCTGATGAAAATGGAACCAATTTAGTGTCTGAGGTGCAGGACGTTCTACACTGGTGGGGGCTACTGGCTCTCCCAAAGCAGTCACCAGGGCCTTTAAACCCAAGAAAAGTGCTCCTCTCCCTCATGGGATTCCTAATGCACTTCAGCATTTATTGCTGTACTGTGAGCTAGACTTCACCAGGTTTAGTGTTTCTCCTTTAGCATGTGCTCAGGCCTTTCAGCAAACTCCATCACTTATACAAGTTCCATGGACTGGAATGACAAGAAATGTAAATATAAAAGTGACAGTTCTAGCAGTGATGAGCAAGAGCATTTACTGGCTAAAACAATCCTGCACTTCTCTTGAACATGCTAAAGCTGCTGAGACATTTCCTGAGGAGGTATCAAGATGTGGGTCTGCAATTCTGACATCTTTGCATCAGATGGTGTAAAGCTTTCTGTTGTAAGGCCACAATTCTTGAGCTATACCTAGAACTACCCAGGGTCTGAAGAGTTTCTTGAATGAACAGTGGTTGCAACAGCTCAGATTAGCTTCACAAGAAGTCTTCTCTAGAGAAGGGGAACATTTATCTTTAAGACAAAGCAAAGAAAGATACCTGGTTACCCTGAAACTTAAATGCCATCTCTACTAAGCAGCCTGAAAGCCACAGGACTTAATAGAGTTGCTCAGTGCAAAGCACCATGTCAAGGACAGACCTGTTTCGTGTCAACTCAAACATCAGTCTAAATTTCAGCTTCCATACCCCACTGCAACTAGAAGAGGGTCTAAATTCTTTTTTCACTTGGTTTCAACAGTCCACTCGAATTCCTAGTGAAGTCTATCACAGCCCAATACATTTACAGTCATACAAAGTCATTGATACCAGAGTATATCATAACAGGGTCCTTAATTAGTTCAGTCTATTGCAGAAGACATGTATAGGCCTCCTCTTCCCTATCCAGAGGGCTTGTAAGCAGAGCTGCTGTCAGGAGCACTGACTGGGAATCCCTTTATTTCCACAGCATACTAGGAGACTCCTCCCAGAGTCAGGACATCAAAGCAGATGTTGCAAACTCGGACTGGCTTGTTCAGATCAAATTTTATGATGGGAATCTCCTTTGTTGAGCACTTATGGCAGAGCAGGCGTCCACAGTGTCGGCTGTTGATAGAAGAGGGGTGGGAGAAGAGTGAATTCATTCCTAGAGAACACCAGGACTTTACAGTTTGATATTCTCTATCAATGACAGCATCATTAAAACAGTACAGTAGCAACTGAAATGCTGTTTGTCTCGTATCTTCTGATATCTCTCACAGAATAGTTTATTAATGCCAAAACCACATGCTGCTTCTGCACTAGTCAGTCACCTGGTACAGCTTCAGCTGATGCACGTGTGGTTTTTCTGGCACAGTGGGCTAAGAAAAATCTTAGCTTAACATCCATGTAACCCAGCTTGTTTTATAAAACGTCAGACTAGTTAAGAAAAGGTATCTCATATCTATATAAGAGCAACTCAAGTCAGCATTTTCCCCATTTCACCATTACAAACATCACCCTAAACCTGAGCTGGCAACACCTGCCCAATCTATCCAATGTTTCAGAGCACGTCACCCTAACCATAGCGTTGCTGTGCTCCCTCCTGACATTCCTGCCTAACAAAAGCCACAGTGGTTGTCACAAAGGCTGTGACTGGCTGAAGTTGGGCTCTGGGGACAAATACAGCTGTAAGTCAATCATCCTGCTCTAGAAATAGTGAACAGCCCAGAGACTGTTGAGCTCTCCTGCATGGCAGTGGGCTGCATGCCAGGATTTCCCCTGGAGCAGGGACACCTCTCAAGGTTATTCCTCAAGAGTAAGAGAACTCTAAGTGTCAGGCACTCAAGGAGTGAATTGGGAATAAGTGTGCTGAGACCCTGAAGTCTGCAACTGCACGTGTGTAATCCTTTAGACATAAGCCACTGGCCAAGCCTGGGGCTGTTTGGATCCAGTCACATCTCAACTCCCAGTGAGAAGGAGTTTAGAACACAAGGAGTCCTCTCTGAGCCTCATGACTCAGTTTTGTCTGTGTCTATGCAGTAAATAATCAAGTGTATCTTCCCGTCAAGTCCTGTAAAACCACTACCACATTTACCACTGAACTTTGTTAATCACTGTCTTGTGTCAATAAAATACCTTGTTGCTGCCTGTGAGTGAAGTGCATCATTTTCCATAACAACTGCTGAAAGGGGGCACTGAAATCCTGTTTCACTACTGAACTTGGACAGGATTTCTCATTTACAACTGATCAGAATATTAAAGGCACAACCTGATTAAACCAGGATTTTAGTCGGGCCACAATTTACTCATCTAGGACAGGGTGGCATGTTTTAGTTATTATACACCTATGTTAAAACAGAAGTTTCCTAAATCACCGTAAAGAACAAGCCCAGCTACATGTGGAAGAGGAGTCCCTTTCCTTGTAAGCACAGCAAGAGGTGTCACATTACCAGTGATGTTTTCTTGTTGTGACTCCGAATTTGGCAGTGCACT
>VYZS01008542.1:56371-82898 GCA_013400695.1 Neodrepanis coruscans | reverse complement strand
CACAGAACTCTAAGTACAGCTGTGGGCAAGAGGATGTAGGGCTGGAAGTCTTTCACTAAGTCTTTTGTAAGATGCAAACACTCATTTTTAGAAGAAACATCTAAAGCTCTCCTTAACAGCTCCTCTTCAGCAGCACAAGCCAGAACATGAACACACACCTGCTGTTTCATCTTTAAAAACATCTTGTTCACATCATAAATTCTGTATCATTGTAAATTCTCATCTTGTTTTCAAGGCTCGTACCTGTCCAAAGAGCCAATCCTAGCACAGTCTGGTCTCTTGAGTCCTTCAGACTAAAGTCAGGAATAATCTGCAAGTTGTTGGTGGCATGAAGAGCATTAGCTACAAAAGAAGCATAAGGAATTAGTGTTCTTGTACTTGACCTGCAGCCACACGGTGAAAGCTGCAGCAGCAATGTCACATTTTGAACTACGTTGTTCCTTCTGCAGTCAGTCTGAAAGATCTGAGCAAGATACCTTCAGTTTCCCTGATGTGATAATGCTTAGAACTCAAGAGAGTATTGCCACTACTGTCTAATCTTAATACTTGTAGTAAATGACATTCAGTTTTTAGCTAAGAGGCTTAACCTGTCCCTTTCTACCTGCAATTCCAAATCGAGTGGCACATACAAAGCTCTGAGAATGAAGAGTGGAGACTGTACCACAATATGGTGGAAATATCCCTTCTTCTCAGCAACCTGGGATGGATATTTACCCCAATTCACCTACTCCCTTCTAAATTCCACGTATGCTAGGAGACGAAATTGGCCTTGCTTCAGCTGTCAATCTCCCTTCCTGCTGCTAGAATTTGAACTGGCAGCATTAATAAACTCATCTGCTAGTACTGGAGTACTCAAGTCTCAACTTTGCTATAATACTAGCATTACTCTGTACAAAATCCTCTTAGAGTTAGGGGAGGCAGAAATCTCACCACAGAGATGCCTTTATCCATATTTGATTAAGACTACGTCTTACTAATTGCTCTACTGAAACAATGCCTACAGGAAGACATGCGGCATTAGTAGTTTGTTAAAACACAGCTCACATGCCATTAATGCACTACAGCATCAACAGTCTGAACCAGGAAAGACCCACCTTTCTGTTCCAGGATGACTGACACCACATCTGGGTGATTGTAAGCAATAGCCATGTGAAGGGGAGTTTGCAGATAAACAGTGTCTGCTGTTGAAGGAGCAGATACATCCTTCTGCCCAAGTACTGCTTCTGCTGTCTGGATGTTGGGATTGGCTCCTTGCTGCAGGAGTTCTGCTGTCAGGTTTGCCAGGCCATGTTTGCAGGCTGTGTGCAGTGGGGTTTCTCCCTTTAATAAACAGGGTGCTGGGTTAACAACTTGAGACATGAAGAGAAGCAGCTTTTAAACTATTACTTCCACAAGAACTGGTGTGAAGGGCTTCATTCCTAGTAGTTGAAACTCCATAGGACTTCCAAACTACTTAAGTTAGCTTTTGTTAAGGACTTCATCACAGCAGGCACCAAGGTGTTAAAAGCACATTAACTAGTGATGCTGCAAGAACAGTGCCACAAGAACGCTCTGATCACTAGTAAATTCCTGAAAACATTCAAAGGCTTTAAACTATGATTTAACAATGAGAGATCTCTGCTATCTTATTTCTGAAGAGAAGTAAGGTAACTTTCAGACTAAGTTTCTGCTTTTACCCGTTTGTTTTGGTTGTTGACTTTTGCTCCATGAGTTGCCAGGAAGAGAGAAGCTGCCTCATTTCCTGCACCAGCTGCCCTCTGAAGCAAGCAGTTTCCTAAAGAAAAACCGGGGATACTGTTAAGAGTACTCCTCCAACAACACCTGGATGCTAAGACGTGTGCTAAGACCTTCCCCACTATATGGCAACGTTAAAGTCTGAAGTCAGTAAAGAAAATTCTACCTACCAGTAGCTCCCTTGCAACACTGGGCTGCCAGATGCACTACCATTTAGCAACTGCACATTTTGAAACTATAAAGAGTATATCCAAACCTGGTAATGAGTCCAGATTTTCTGTCACTTCCTGGAAGTCCAGATCAGCTTTGGACTGTCAGTGCTCCAGCTCTGGATAAAGCTACTGCCACCCACCAAACGCTATTGAAACCTCACTCAGCTCCTCCGAGTGCAGTCAGCATTAAAAAATTCACTTACAAGCCTTCCACCTCCACAGAAATACAAACCTCTATATTACCTGTCACTGTGTCTGGAGCATCTGTATTGCTGCCTCGTTGGATCAACCTTGCTGCAAAGCTGTTCTCATCAAAAGAGGTTCCATTCACAACAGGGGCATCCTCAAAGGGGTTCACAGACTGATCAGATGAGACAGTGATATACTGAATTGCAAGCCACAGAGCTGTGCTTCCTTCATGATCCTTCAGCTCCAAGTCTAGTCTAAAAATAAGAGTTAGTGTCCCCCAATTTATACCTTAAAAAGTGGATGCCCAACACAGCTGAAGTTTCAAGTGTCTGAACAGCTGTACTGGTTTACCTCATAGCTCACTGACAACTTTTGCTTGCCAAGAAGTCAACTTAGCTCCAGTTAACTTTAGAGACTATACGAATACTCTGGAACAAGCACAGCACCTTCTAGTGACTACCAGATTCAAGCTCATTGCTCCTAAAAGTGTAACAAAGAGGCAAATCCTCTTGTGTTTGAGTAAACTGTGTATAAGAACTGCAAATTCAACTGCAAAGAAACTGAGTCAAATAAAGTGCTCTGCTTTACCACCCTAAGAACTCACCTATTTAAACATATCACATCACATATCAAGACACTTCAAGAGTATTATTACTCCTTTTAGCTCCACTACAAATGAAGCTTGCTAATTACTTCACGTTTGGAATTGTTTTACCCTCGTCGAAAAACACAAGAGATGAGTTTGCTGCATGGCTTCCTGCACCTTGTGTTATACAAAGCCTTTACACTTTTGCATCTCAAGTTTATTAGTAGTGTTATTATAAGGCAAAAAGACACAGAAGAGTTCTTAAACCAGTTTTCCTATCTTCGCTGTACAGGGTATTTTACATTGAAGTGAGACTCACTGCTTGCACTGGAGCAGCTGACTGAACACAGGCTCGTTCCTGACCACAATGGACACGTGTAATGGGGTCCTGCAATTGGAACAAAGCACAGTTACATCAGGAATAAGTGAGATACTTGACTTTGTTCATGACCATCAATATACCCCTACAGAAGGGCTTTCAGAAGGGCATCAGCACATCTTGAAACAGAGTAATTTACTCTTTTAGTGGACATGCTTTTGATTAATTGAGTTTAAGCAACTCAGTGTAAGAGTGAACTTTCAAGGAAAAAGCACAACAGCTTGACCTGTTAAAACTCTGTAGATGATATTCTCCAACTCTTCTGTATTATTTGATATACTTCTTTGCCAGCCCAACCTAACCTGTGAAACAGCTTACAGGCCCTACATTTCAGATAAACACACTGCAGATGCTGTCTTTTTGAGACAACTTCAGTTTCCCTGACAGTTTCAAAGGGGAAGTACCTTTCAGGAAGTACCTTTCAGGAAAATTACTTGGCATCTTAGTTGGCTTTCTTTACTTTTCAGTGATTCAATAAAGGCAAATTGTGTGCCATGTGTTCCAACACTACCAATTCACCCCAGCTTTCTGTAGCTGGGCTATGTTTAACTGCCCATGACAGAGAAGCATTCAGCCTCCACAGCTTTCTGCTGTGAGTGCTGCCCACAGGTCTCCAGCTGGGTTAATGCATTCACCTTTCCTGCTTCCAGTATCCCCTGTGCTCTGCTGACAGACCTGAGCAGGTTCTCAACATCTGATCATTACTGCCCGTTAAACTGGCAGCAGACTTGGCTTCCCCCAGTATTTACCTGCCTTTGTTGTCCTGCATGTTTGGATTGGCTCCCGCCTGCAGGAGGGACTCTGCAATCTGAGCCATCTCTGCCATGGTATCTGGGGAATGCTTCTTGGGGCTGTAGGATGCCACCAGGTGCAGAGGGGTCTCCTGGTCTCCCAGTGTAGCAGCATTCACACGGGCACCATTTTTAATGAGAAAGTTTGCAGCAAATTTATCTCCTTTTGTGAAACAAAACAAGGTTATTTTATGGAGAGATATACTTTTTATGGATAGATATAACCTGTGTACTTTGTACTCCAGAAAATGGATACACATGATTTCCCTCCAGACTATGCTTTCATTCCAACACAACAGTCTGCTCCTAGAATGCCTTAACAATAGGCAACAAATGCAAAGTCAGGATTAAAATATCTCACAAACTCTTGGAAAGAGTGTTTTTCCCACAGTAGACTCAATTTCATACATGAGTTTTTTAATATTATGATACTGAATTTGCTCTATCAAGATAAATCCATTGCTGCTTTAATAAGCAACTGGACAAATGGTGATACTCAACATCCAAGCATTTCTTGAACAAAAGCTACCATTCCAGGGCATCACTCAAAAGTGTGTAATTGAAGTTAGTCATCTGATCAGTCTTGCTACATAAACAAGCAATAACACAGCCTTTGCTCTTCAAAGTTTAGCCCCATTAAATACAGGGTAAGGACTTCAGCAGTTCAGACCCACCATGCACAGCATTCCCAAAAAATCCTTGAGAGCTCTTCAGGAGTCAGAACTTAGGCCCAATTCACCCCATGAAACCTTGGCCTTCAAACACCAAGACGCAAAGATAGGTAACACTAACTGCTCCTCTTTCAAAGGCTATTTTGCATGGACATATTCCCATGTTGCTTGGCCTGAATGCAAGACTGGAGAACAAAGAACAATGTTTCAATCTATATTGCTGTATTATCTCTGCCAACAAAAACCAGAATCCCATTTTCTGATTTCCATCTGACATTCTCATACTTTCCAGCAATCCTAAGTAGCAAGAATCATGTGGCAAGTTCAGACAATTTGCTTTAGCTGCATTTCCAGAACATTTGATTGTTAACAGTGATTAATTCACTGAAGCTGTGGTTACTGAAAAGCAAGCATTCATTCTCAGAGTTCTAGCTCAGACTGAAAGCAGACATTAGAAACAGAGGACAAATGCCAGTATTAAGGATGAAGAGCAACCTGCTGCAATCTTTCCAGTGCTTTACAGGGCTGCAGCCATCACAACACTGACCTATGCCTAGGTCTACTCCTGCTGAAGTTTCATTCACAGGATCAGACACCAGCTTTACCCTGTTTAGATATGTAGGAGACTAAAGGAAGAAGTTTGGAGCTCTGTTTTGAGCTCACAAAACTTAAAACTACTTTTAGGTGTCCCAGAGAATTTGCTGTTAAAAATAAACTTTTCCTTGGCTTTCTGGAACAGAGCTGCCAACGTCTTTGCAGGAAACCAGCAGCACGAGATGTTCACTGCAGATTTTTCCCAAACTTTGACCATAGGCCAAGATGATGCATTTCCCACTCTAGGATGGCGAACAGCTCAATGTAACCACACAGTTGTACTCAGACTCTGTTGCTCCACAAATTTATTTACTATAGGACTCCACTCTGATACCTACACTACTATTCCCCAGAGCTCTGAAATATACAGACTGGACAGAGGCACCTCCACTTGCTCTTCTTCCTTCAGTCAGATTTTCCTCTAGAACTGCTGTCCAGTAGCATGGACCCTTGCTGCTAATCAGCACAAAAAAGCATATGATGCATTCAATCCAGCTCTTGAAAAAGACTCCATCTTTGCGGCTCTCATGCTCAATTCAACTGTTTGTCAGAAAGACATGATATTATCAAATTAGAATACTCCCAGTGTCTCCCTACATTTCTTCCTTCAGCAGGCAATGTTCTACTAGATTGCACCTGGATGTTATGCAGCATAAGTTTCCCCAGCCAGCAGGCTGCTCTCAGATCCCAAATAAGAGTCTGTTTGCTTTTAAGTTTAAAACAAAGAGAAATAGGACAAAGTCCATCCTTCACTGCAGTTTTCTAACTGAAGTGTCACCTACAACATGACACAGGAGTAGACTCTGAAGTACATATTCCACACTGGGAACAACTGGAGGTTAACAAAGCTTCATACTCTATGTCCTTACCTCTCTGGATGGCTTTGTGTAACAGACTCCAGCCCGTCTTGTCTGCCCTATCAACATCAGCCTTGTGGTTGACCAGCGTAGTTGCAATGCTCTCCAACCTCTGGGCCAGGGCAAGATCCAAAGCAAGGTCTCCATTGTGATCCAACTCATTGAGCTTCCCAGGAAGCTACAACACATACAGAGTCCGCTGACATCAAATATATTCACCAGCCCAACAAAATATTTTAACCACCACAAAGCCAGTCCTTCAGCTCTAGTCCAAAATAGTGCTGGATTTTGGTCAGTGCACCTTACACAGGACCCAGTCAGCAGTGCAGCTGCATCACAGGCAAACCTGCCCAGAAGGTCATTCCATGAGGAATCAAGAGCTGTGTTTGCAAACCTTGCCCAACCCACAGGAAGTAAGACTGGTACACTCTTAAACATGTCATCTATATAGGCATATTCAATGTAGTAACCATCATTCAATTATTCCTTTAAGATACTTCAAATCCCACACGGATTAGCATTTAAGGGTCTTAAACAACACTGAAGTCCCAGCTTCCAATTAAGATTTGAAGCAATTCAAAGTATTAATCGAATAATTCTTGATAACTGATACTTGAATTCTTCCTTCTCCCTGGGGAAGAAGCTGTCCTGGGAAACAGCTTATTTACTAGACATTTAGAGCTTTCATCCAAACACAACAAGTATCTGGTACTTCCAAGAGAAAAGGAAAAGCATTTGTTTAAAGATATGACTCTTACTGAACTGCCATAAAGCAGCAAAGTTGACTATTATACCATTCAGCTTCAGATGTGCATGGCAATATCAGGTAATGGATTTTATTGAATACAGTCTGTGGTATACAAGATGTTTTAGAAGTGTTATGAATCACTTCTGAATTATGTCTTCATGGAGCCTTTACTGCTAGATCCCCACAAAGAAATGGCTGTGGTAATGCTAAACATGCAAATAAGAATTAATGACAGAAAGCAGTAACAAGGCTCAGACTGGTAAAAAGAACTTATTGGAAACATCGAATTCTATGGGATAGATAAAGTCAGTCTCACTATACCTGTGAATCCATTTCTATGAGATACAAAAAGACCACATCTTCTCTCTCCACTTTAATAGCCTTATGCAAAGGATATTCTGTCTTGGATTTGAACATTTTATACAGTAACTGAGCACTCATGCTGCTGAAGTCTTCTTTACGCAAGTCATCCTAGAAGCAATAAAAAAAGAGAAGTGTAAGCAACACTCCTGCTTTATTTATAGACAAGGCATTGCACAATGTAATTCTGAAGTTCACAAGACAAGTTCAGTTAAAAGCTTCATTTTGATAAAACAACAACAGGCAGGAACAATCCAAGACAGTCTCTTGCACCCAACAAGTTATATCTTACAGTTCAGTTTCAAGATTAGTGAAATTTTTCTTTTGTCAACAGACATGGAAAACAAGATGTTAACGCCTGGTAAAATGCCTTAAACTAATTCTCTATCTGGACTTAAACCACAGATTAGTTTTCTGGCCTACACCTATTGAAGCTACAGACAACTCCACAGAACTCTGTAAAATTATACTACTAAATTTTACTTTTGTTCATAAGGACCTTAAGCCCTATGAGTTAGTGCTCATTTGACTAAATGGAAACAACCTCATTTCCAGGTAGAATTAAGCATCAGTTGGAAACCGGGAGCAGTCAAGAGTTAAAACTACTGACCCACAAGGTTCAAATACAATAATCTTTTTTATTCATTAACATATCAAAGCACTCTCCTCTGCCTTAGCATAAGCCAAAGAAAGAAACATCCTCATCAAGATGGTGTGTTTTAGGTTTAGAATAATCTAAATCCCCACACACAAGTCTACCGTTGACAAGCCTTATTTTAAATGTTAATACATTACTCAGTTAATCAAACTTGATTCAAAATAAGAGATCAGAGCAAATGAAACTTTCAAGTCAGTAGCAAGACTGTTTGCCTCTCACTCCATTATAGAAGACAAACCTCCCTGGCTTCCATGAATTATTTTTAGAAGTAAAAGCAGGCCTGGGATTTGTGATGTGTATAGACAGAGACCAACTACAGATGAACTTCTGAACAGTTCAGAGCCCAGGTTTGACAAACAACCCTCCTGTTTATTAGAACAGTCCCTCTTATTTGGCTCATGTTGAGGAAACCAAGACACTTTGTACAGTGAAAGAATTCCAGTGGACTAAACAACTCTTCAGGTTATAAACTACTCCTCCCCCAAGACATTGTAACCAAGACAGACAACTAAACTAAAAAAATTAGACAGTGTGCTAAGTTAAGCAAAATTCTCCTGATTCAGTTCCTGTACTGTACAAAAATTTTTCCTCTTGTTTCCCCTGCCAGTACTCACCCAGTGACTGGCAATGATCTCTGCACAGTAGTTCAGGAGGGTGCTGGCACTCAACTCCTCAGCAGTCTGGTAGAAACGGATGCAGTTCCTGACATTAACTAGTGACATGACTCCTTTTTCACATCTGTCAAAACAGGAAGGCTGGTAGTCAGTAATCACGCAGCTTTTCTGGAATCACTCTCCCATTCTCTAACAGGGTCCTAACACTTCTTTTCCTAGATGCCAGCAGAAAATGGATTGGACCTGCTTTACCACAAGGCTAGGCAGCATCAACACACTTGAATCCAAAGCCCTGAAAAGACAGCTTCTCTAAGAGCAGAATTTCACTAGAATCCATCTAGCCAAGGTCCCATGAGAACTCCACACTGCAGGAGTCTGCAAATGGAGACAGATCCCAGTTTTCCCAAGGGCACAAACCACAGTTCACTCACTGCTATGAAGTAGAGAAGGTCTGTATCTTTACAAGTCCTACAGTGATCCCACTGTAGGGGTGGTTTAGATTGGATATTAGGGAAAATGTCTCCACAGAAAGGGTGATCAGGCACTGCCAGAGGCTGCCCAGGGCAGTAGTGGAGTCACATCCCTGGAGGTATGTGTAGATGTGGCACCTGGGGACATGGTTAGTGGTGCCCTTGGCAGTGCTGAGTTAATAGTTAGACTCGATCTTAGAGCTCTTCTCCAGTCTAAATAATTCCATTATTCTACGACTCTATATCTACCAAGACATCTGATAACTCCTAATGGCACCCTACAGATGGGCCTGTCCCTAGACTTCCATGACAGACACCTGCTAAGTTCACACTATAATATGAGAATAGCTTTTAGGCTGGCACAAAGCTTGAAGGCAGTTTTAGCATTGGCCCCAGAGACAGCAACTTCTTTGGTCAGAAGATTTGACAGCAACTTAGTCTGTTTCATGTCGGAGGCTCTCAAATCACAGATTATGAACGTCATGTACTGCTAGAGACACCCCTTGGGCAAAAGATTATTCTATCAAAGGATACTCTGACTAAATTCAAGGCTTTGAAGTTGTACAAAACTTGAAGAGGTTTCAATTTGTATATTCAGGCTTTTCACTGACACTAAAGGTTCTTCAGAGCATTCTATACCTTGAGGATGACAACCTAGATCTTACTAGAATGTAATCAATCTCAGAATGGGAAGAATTGCACTGTTACATTAGCCTTATTGCTGAAGAAAAGGTGCCACCAAAATACACAGAACAGCTATTTAAATTAAAATGTCACCTGTGCTATTTTAATACTGCAAGCTACCTGACATTGACTCTTCCTAGTGTTCAGTAACAATTCCTTTCTTGCAACTCTCCAGAGCCTGGTGCTATTCTACTGATCTCTAACATCAAATTAGGGTTATTATCTTGACTGTGAGAGGAATTGGAAAATAAACATAAAAATTATGAGAAAGTGTGTTACAGTTTAAATATAGCGCAAGGCTTCATATCCCATGATAAACTGAATGTCCTGCTGTATTATTAAAACCTCAAGACATTGAAAAAGTGTAATTTTATCCAATTTCCAGCAGCTGCCATCTTATTTATATTCAAATAAGGCTGAAGAGTTCAAGTGGATTCACTATATTTATGAAGACTCACCTCTCCCTAAGCAGCTGGAGCTGAAATTTGTTGGCTAGTCTCATGAGCTCTGTCAAGAAGATATCATCTTCTCGCAGCTCCAGTTCATCTGTGTAGATCCACTGCAGCATTGCCATGGTTACCTCCGGGTCAGCATCTGCTACGGGGAGTAACAGGATTAATAAAATACCTAAATACAATCACCTGCTCAAGTAGTTGCTGTTCCACAGCTGCCATAAAAAGTAAGCCTTTTTGAAACTATATTGCCTTACTTCAATCAAAATGTCAAAACAGAGGCAAAACTGGGCAGAAGTTGGAAGCAGGAAAACCTTTTTCCACTGGAACATTGTGCAGAAGGCAGGGAGCCCTACAGCATCTCCAACCTGCTACACAAAGATTGCACATTTAGAGGACAGTGATGCCCCACAAAGTCCTTGGTCCCTCACATTTGGCCAAATACACATCTACATTTGACAAGCACAAAGCCCCTTTCCGATTTCAGAATCCCCCCTCTTTTATATCATAATCCTATGCCATCAACTGCTGCATTCCAAACGTACCTGCACCTTGCTACTTCTTGGTAATGACTATAAACCACTTCAAACTGCTGGGAACCATTTCTAGGAAAGGTGCAGAAGGGTCAATTTAAGGAGCTGGATGTCAGATGTTTAAAAGACTGATCACAAACTGATGTTGTTACACAGGGAGAAAAATAGAAACTTACACCACAGGGCACGACACAATCCCAAAGGCCAAGGACTTTTATCACCTACTCAAAAGTCAAGTGACAATCAAGGATGTAGATGAGAATAACACAAGATCAGACCAATTACAACAAAAGTATCATTCATTTAGAAAACTAACCTTAGTCCTTTAAGCTGTTCTTTTCAAAATGAAAAACCTTTAAGACACTGAAATACTCATCCTAAACCACCTCCTTTAGATGGAGGGTTGTCCCAGATTATCTGCAGACTACCAGCAGTCCTTGGCATGCAGACTGCCTCCCCAGGAATCAGGAGGTTTCAGGAAGGCAAGTATTTTTTCCCAAACTCAAAGCAATCTGAAAACATACTGGATATGTACCATCAGCTCAGCCTTGGCAGGGGTAAGAGTCCATTTGCTTCCCCTCAATAAGAGAACATGTGTTCATCTCTTTCTACCCTTTTAAGATTAGAAAATTCTACAGATTACATGAGCTCTAAAAACACTCAAACTGTCTGTATTCTGAAGGTAAGATTCAGGCAATCTCAGCTTGCAAGTTCTTAAGAGAAGCCCTTAAGAAAACCATGACCATTTCCAGGGAACAGCTTGTTGTTCTAACTATAAGTTAATCCTTCTGTATTTATCAAATTTTATAAAAAATTCAATATTACAGGGGAAAATATCATTTACTAGCACTTATTTGAAACATCATTCCACAACTGGAAGTGTTAGCACTGTTAAACACTGCAGTTACAGTTGAGATTCTCAGACTAGCTCAGCTGTGGAGCTAGAGACGCTGTGGACTGCCACTTGTAACAAAATTACAATTAACATAAGAACTTCTTAGCAATAATTTTTGTTAGTGTTATGGGGTGAAACGATGTCCCCGTTTTTCAAATCTTTTTTTTTTCCTGGGGTTCTCTTTTCCAAGGGGTTTCTTCTGGGGGGAGAAGATGGGGTGTTGGTATTTGGGGGTTTTAGGGGATGCGGTAGCGGGGAGGCTGGGGTTGCTTTTGAACCTGTGTTCTGTGTTTTATAAGAAAACAAGGCAGACAGATCTCAGTGCCTTGTGAATGCGGACTCGGTCCAGGGGAAGACACGAGCTGGTCCCCTGGAGTTGCCCGCGGCTCTGTGGACACAAGGGGCGGCAGCAGAGCCGCACCACACGGTCTCCAGTCCCCCCATGGGAGAATGACTTCTGCGCGCAGCAGCGGCGGCACTGGCAGGTGGCCGCCCATGCAGCAGTGGTGGGGGCAAGCCCTGTGATACCTGCTGCAGGCTTGGCGGCTGTGCCCGGCCGTTCTGCTGGCCCTTGCTGTGTGTGGCGATGGCTTGCAGTGCTGCAGGGCAGCAGAGCGGTGGCGGGGCAAGCCCACGCTGCTGACTGGAGACACCTGTGGCTGGATTTCCTGCAGCACGGCAGCAGTGCCTGCCCCAGAGTGGTGGGTGTGGCTTCCTGCTGCAGCAGCAGCGGTGGCCTGGGACCAAGCCCTGCAGTGCCTCCACAGAGGCAGCAGCTCCCAGTGGCGGCAGGTGCAGCCAGCTCTCCCTGCTCGCCCGTGAAAAGTGCAGCTCAACCAGTGGTGCTGCGCTTCCGCACTGCACTGTCAGCAAGTGCTGCCACATGCTGGCAGAGGGCACATGATGCTGGCGGCCCTGCAAGCAGGTGGGGCTGCCCCCACGGTGGCTGCGCTGGCACACGGGGCAAGGCCAGCCCGGGGCCACTGCTGTTGTGTGGAGCAGACCTGGGATAGCAGTGCCCGGTGCCAGGATTGGTCCTGGGGCCCTTGGGGTGCCCTGCAGTGCTGACAGGTGGCAATGGTGGCCCCTACCCCTCGGCAGGCCCCAGCCACAAGCCATCTTGGTGGGAAATGCTGCCATTATTGCCTCGTAGTGAAGTCTCGGGGAAAGGGAAGTGCCCAGCACCATTAGCCCATCCGGAGGCGATCTGCTCCAAGAGGGTGCCCCGAGATCACGTGAGAACAGTCACTCTATATAAACTGCAAGCCCAGAAGTCCTTTCTCTCTTCTGGCTCGGCTGTCACTGAATGTGCATCTTGGCATCTCCTCTGCTCTCTCTTGGCCCTTTCCCGCAGCTTGAGCAGCAGCGCAGCTGAGCTGGCAGTGGAGGCAGCACAGGCCTGAGGACCACACAGTTCACCAGCTGTGATATTCTCTTCCCTTTGGGCCCCCAGGGTTTCTTTTCACTTTTTTATCTTCCAGGAGCCCCAGAGTTGAGACCGGCACCATTCCACAGGCCAGCCTCCTTCCTGCCTTGCTCCACCAGTCCAGTTGCCAGCCCGGTGCAGCACAGTCTGTCACTCACATTTTTACTGTCAGTTTTTTGTTGTTGTAAAATAAAATCTGTTGGCTGTTGTTGATCCTATTGCAATCTCTCGTAGTTTATAACACCCCCTAAGTGTCCAAACCAGGACAGTTAGCATTGCACTCAAAAACTCCATGGCAACTTCCATCTTGTAGCTGCAGAGAGACCCATAAATCATGGTGCAAGGAAGCCCATGCTGCATCATGAAACCAGCTTGCTTTGACTTGCTCCTTTCCAGTTTGTCTGCACTTATTATTAATGGTAAGATTAAGTACAGAGAGTAAAGCCAATGTTTAACATTCAACATGCCAGTCAGCAGCCTGCTTAACTTCATACCTGGTTTTACTGCTCACAAATTAATTGTACAAGGCTCTTCTATACTTATGTACAAAAAAGCCTGTTCGGAGGTTCAACCTGCAGACAGACCCCAGTGTAAGCACATGCAGGAAATAGCTACAGCAGAACAAAAGGCTCATGTAGAAGATGGTCTTTCAGAAAATTCCTCTTCCTCCCCTATTTTGCAAATGTATCAAAGTGCCAAAGCAAACAACTTCACCAACACACCAGTATCTGTATTCCCTTCTCACACACATGCAGGTATTTGCATGACATTACTTCATAAAATCCTGTCCTTAGAAAGGAAAAAGCCAAACTCCTCCAAAGAGATTTGTTTTTCACTATGTTTGGTGGCCTGTTTATCTTTTCTAGAGTCAAGTAATCTGAGCATGTTTGTTAAAGAGAAAGAAGAGTTAACCAGCACCCAGGTTCACAAGCTCACTGCCACATTTCAGACAGCACTGTAATTAACAGATTAAGCACCACTTTTAATGGACAGCACTAGTCTGAAGGTCACATAAGTAACCTTTCACCAACTAAAGACAATCAAAGCCTCCCATTACTGAGCAGGGACTGACCTGACAGATCCAGCTCCTCTGTTGAAGCGAGGTTGGAGAGGCTCCACGTGTCACTGCGAGCTGCCAAGACAAATTTATGAGCTCTGATGTGCTTGTCCCCAACCTTTATCCTCAGATCACTGAGAAAAAAGCAAAAATATGTACAATGGAGACTTCCCTCATGCTTGGATACATATGGATTCAGCACCTCCACAGTACCTATGTCCTGGTATGCACATTTAGGTTCAAGTTGTTCAAGACTTAAAAGATATTTGATTTTTTAAGTAGAACACGTCAAATGACAATTCTTTTTTTTCTAGGGAGAAATGCAATGAGTTATTAATATTTCAAGTACTTGGTTAGGTGCTTTTTTTTTAAACCATTTCAGAAGAAACAGCAAGAGAATGATTACAGAAGTTAGGAAAATACAGCAATGTTGAGGTTAAACATTTCTGTCACAGTGTCCATACCAATACTGTCAGCTAAGCACCGATGGTTTCAGGCAAGACCAGCAAGAGAACAATGACATTTGGCAGCAGTCTGAGCGCAAGGCAAAATCCCCAGTTCCCAGGAGACTATCTGTCAAGAACACCAATTTCATCCTGATCCCTTTCCACCAGGTTATTCTCTGTAGTTAGAAGATACCTGCCCTGCTTATTTTAAAGTCCCATGTCTTGAAAATATTCTGACTGTGTGGGTGTGCTTTCCAGACCATTTTGTTACAAAAAGCACTGCTATCAACTACATGACAAAATAAAGATGTTACTTACAAAACCTGCAATGGGAATTGCAGCATTTTCCATCTATGTGATATGTAGGTTCTTTTAGACAAATATTCTATGCCTTTAAAGCTGAACAGAAATAAAGTGATCCAACTCTTCTGACATCCTACCCAAAAATATTTTACACAGCATGCTACAATAAGTTCTTGCAGGCACAGAACCTTTTCTCAGGGAGGCTCATGAAGAGATGCTGGGGCAAGGAAAATGTAACCAAAATACATAATTTCCCCTTACTTGACTAACTCCTTTCATCAGCACTGCCTTCAGTAACAAAGAAATTTATAAATATTGCAGTCTCAGAACTAAATCAGTCCAGGGATCTTGAGTACTGAAGGGGATCCTTTAATGAGCCTGTGGAAAGAAACCATTATCCCCCGTTTTGTGATGAGATTCAAAAATATAATATGATGTAGTGTTATAAATGATATGTATCACTAACACAACCAGACAAGTCAACTTAATCAGGCTTCTTTACACACAACAGAAGTACAGAATTGGTTTCAAGGACAAAGCCTTCCAAGAAAGGAGAAGTTCCAGATATGTCGTGTAATTAATCCATCAACTTGGTACAGACCAGTTCAAAATTACTTCTGTTCAGAGAGAGCTTGGCTGTTGATCGTGATCACAGTCAGTTATCTTTGAATTTGTCTTTAGTGTCAGTCTTAGAGACAAACTTCTGCTTAGAGCTCTTGATTCAAGACCTGGATTCAGTGTGCCACCTGATCTTCCAACTACAGCTTTCCCGCAGGATCTTGTTTACAACATAGCAAACCACATAGCAAAGAATTCCCCTTGTCCAAGACCAGGACCTAGTCTAGCCACTAAAATCAAAGGCTCCTGTAATGCCCCTTTTCCCAAAGGGAGATTCCTCACCTGTACTGCTCCTGCTGATAGAGCTCAGCTACGATGGTGAGCAGTCGACTGATAAAGGTGTCACTGGCATTCACCTGATTGGCCTCCACAGCCAGGAGGCTGCATCTCCTTTCTGTGTCCACCAGCTTCTTCTGCAGCTTCACATACTCCTGGCGGAGAAGCATCAGGTGCTTTTCCAGCTTGGCCACCTCCTCTGCAAGGCACAAAATGTTACAGGGCTGAGACACAAGCACACCTCTGTTCGAGACCTGAGGATAACTTAACCCTCACATCACACATCTGGTTTAATCATGGAGCACTGAGAACCTCTCCTGTTCCACACTATATTAAACCTTTTATTTTATACCACTTCCATAAACACATCAGAAAATCATCATAAGCCACTCACAAAGAAAGGCCTGAATCCTGTTTGGCCAGAAGTACCCTAAGCTTTCTAAAGCCATGGAAGTCTGTGACTACAGGAATTTTGGTGAGGTAGAGGCCTAACTATAGTCCTTACGCATTTTTCACTTCAGTTACAGTGCTGTTTGACTTTACAGCTGAGACTCAAACCACAAGTGAACATTGGAATAGCGGCCAATGTACCAAATCTACCTCAGAGCACTGGAACTGACCTGTTCACAACTCCCCATACTGTCAGGTAAGAAACTCCTTAAAAAAGGGCCAAAAAGATTCTCCTCAAAATCTGTCCTAAGGCCAGTCAAAAATATATGAAACTACTTACTACTGACTGCACAATCATTGTGCTTGTTTATTTTTTTTTATTTTTCAAATAAGGCCAAACCCCAAATCAATCCTAAAACAGAAGGGGCAGGGAGGAGAAATTTGAAAGCTAACCAATGATTTTAGGTGGGAAAGTTCCTACAAGATTACTCCCTGCCAGCCAGGAATTCTTCAGTCAATTACTCTTCTCAAATATTTACTAAATATCACTACTACAAACAATGAGAAATTGAGCTGTTGATCAGTGTTTTCTTCTTGCTCTTGTAGAAAAGTTCAACAGCCCAGCTGACCTTGGCCTTGATCTAACACAGGACCCCAGGGCACAGCATCCTCCTCTGGCTCAGCTGCAGACACAACACCTCATTTAGCCTTTCCTCCGCCAACTCTGCAGCAAACGCTCCTTCATAAGACTTTGACTATTATCATGGATAAAAAGAAGGCAACACATCCTATTTTATAATTCAGTTAATACTATTCAAGCAGGTTGTCATTTACTTCCTTCAACAGCTTTTTATTTAGCTTCATCCTTTAAAACTTCATAGACCCCATCTCCTTTGGGATTCCTTCCTTATTCTACTGAAAGATACTGTCCTTTCAGAACTGTCTCATCAGTTCCACACCAACCCTTAAAGAGGGTTTGAAATCCTTCTGTGGTCTGTCTTTCTCTTTGAAGATAAACGCAGTTTTGGTGTTCCCAGAACTAGAAGGACATGTCTCTTGAGCAATGGTTCCTTCCTGACTGATTCAGAAGGATAGTGTCAGGGTAAAAAGCAAGTCCTACTGTTACAGCAGGGAAAGCAGAAGTCTGACAGGAGTCCAGGCTGAAAGACACAGAGAATTGCACCAAAAATTCATGTATGAACACTGTTCATACAGATTTTTAGGTGCCATACAAACCCAACTGCCAGGAATAAGAAGCTGCCGAGTGAACCTCATAGCAAGCACCATCTTACAGAAATACTTCATCCTCCTGTCAAGCCATGGAAGTGTGAAGGTGGGAATAAAGAATGAGAAGCAGTGGTAACATCTCAGATACTGTCATTCTACCAAAGTCAGCTCCAAATTAGCCTGTCATGAATAGGACACAACACAAAACTACCTCAAACCTCCAAATATCAGGAGCTGAAGAGCATGACCAACAATCAGGCTTGTTACTGCTGCTTCCAGGGCAATCCCAGACAATCCCTACCGGCAGTGAAAGTACCTCAAGGAACCACAGCTTTGAGAAATCTTGTTTTCAGAATGACACCATATGCTTCCTGCAAACTCAGTGAGAAGAACTGACAGGTATTTGCTTACTATAACAATTACAAGAGTTGTAAAATAAAAGAGTTTGTGTAGTAGCTACATTTGAGGACAGTATTTGATCTTGCAGCACATTCCAAGTGCACATTCAAGACAGTTCTCAACATCCAGTTAATCAACACTCACTGGAAAGAGCCAAGCCCCAGTTTTCCCTGTATATTGTTCTCTTAAAGACCGAACAAGTGAAATGCACAATTACTGCAGGCACAGACATATGTAAGAAAGATCTTTCCCCAACATACTGAAAGGCCAGACTCAGTAAATCTCTGCCCAAACAACAACCCAAATGCCTCAGTGAAGAGGATGCCTGCATTCAGCAAGCAGGAATACACAAAGTGACTCCTCTTCTGAGACACAACCCAGGGAACGTGTTAACACAGGGCCAGGCAAGAAAATAAAAGCAGTGTTTGTGACCAGCTGTCTGGCAGATACATCAGCATCTCATCAACTGGCACAAACTTATATTTCGTATCAAAGACTCTGAAGAGGGTTACAGGAAAGGCTACTCAATTTTTCTTGTAAGAGAAGGCACAAAAGTACTTGAGAACAACCAGATAGTGAATGCAGAGATAAGCAGGGAAGCAACAGGCACTGCAGAGGCAGATGGCACAGCTCAAAAACCAGAGGGAGAGTCTAGAGGAATCTGCTGCCCATCCCACCAATCAAAAGCAACAAATACAAATTTTTGTTTACTTATGAACTGGACCCCATTGAAATGTTTCAGGAAAAGAAATTATTTCCTTCCCCCCTCGAGTCAGGTCCTTCCTCCACTGCTCCACACTCTGACCCTTATCTCCCCAAGGCTGGACAAGTTACTGCTTTCATGTTCTGCCTCATTTTTTGCACACTTTTGATATTTACCCTGACACCACCCCAAAACATTCAAGTACGTATCCAACATTTTTCACCTCTGCCTGCAAACCTCTGGTATTTGTGGTACAGAACTGACAGGAACTACAAAAGCTCAGCCCTTGTCTTTATAAGCCTTTCAATCAACTTGTAGGTAGTAAATGCAATAAATTAGTTCAGGTCTCTTGTACAGAGGTAACACTTCCTTAAGGAAAAGCACTGGGCTTGATTAAATAACCTGAGTTTAACAAGCTCTGTTCCTTTATAAGCCTTCACTTTTCAGCTGACTCTCCAATATCTTTAGTTCCCAACTAGAAAAATGTTTCTGCATCTAATTACCTTGTTTGAAAGGAGAAAATGAGCCCCTCTATCAAGATATCCTAAGAAACTGAGTGAGGAGAACTGCAGTTCCATTGTATCGCTGCAGTTCACACAGGATCATTTACTGGTAAAATGCTTTCTCCAGCCAAGAGATGAATTACTTGAGTCAGGGAAGAATCTCTGGGAAGCACAGACATCTGAAATAGGCCTTATACCAACTGCAGGTTAATTCTGCAGAGCAGGACCCTGAGCCACAGCCTCAGATCCCTGAGGGTCTCAGTGGAGAAAGTCTCACAACCTGAATCCAACCTGGACAACTAAAGCCCTCCAGACCTGGTCACCAAAACTTAAAAGCAAACTTAAGAGGCTGCTCAGCTAAGTATGAAGCAGTGGTATTCCAGCACCAAAAAATTTAGGAGTTGCTCAAGGATTTATTAAACCAACCTGACTGCAGGTTCCTCTCAGCTGATGCAAGACAGCAGATCAGCATCTGCTGCATCCTAGTTCATCTTCCACAAGTGGTCTGGAAATTTTACCACTACCTGAGAACTGCACTTCAAAAGCTGAAGGCTGTGCTTTGGAGACTTGGAAGTTCCTTTTCTTTTTAACTTGTGTCATTTTAGCTCAGTTTGCAGACTCAGTTTCCTCCGAGGAGAAAAAGAGGAAGCTTGTCTTGCAGGAAAGAGCACAACGCGTAAAAGTCCAAGCGCTTTCTCAAACCCCATTAGGCGAAATTAATTTGAATGGTGCAATTTACACCTTTCAAGCAAAACAGCAGCGCTCCAGGAGCTCTGCAGATCCTACAGCTGTAATAAGGACTCCGGAACAAGTCGCCGGGAGGCTGCAGGATGAGCTCCCCAGCCCCGCTCCACGGAAAGTCGTCGCCCGGGAGGAGCCCCCCAGAATGAGCCCCCGGCATGAGCGGCAGCACCTGCGGTCCCGCCGGCCGTCCCGAGGGTCTCCGCCCGCCACCAGCCTCCCGGAGTCACAGCATCCCCACACAGCGGCTCCTGAGGGACGAAGCCGCTCGCGCCACACCCGGCCCGCCCGGGGATGCCCGCCCGCGGCCCCCCGCCATCGCCCGCTCCCCTCGGGGGCGGCCCGTCCCATCCGCCACGGCCAGGCGAACCCGTCCCGTCCGGCCCGGTCCGGTCCGGTCCCGTCCCTCACACGGGGCAGCCCCGGGAGCGGCGGATCCGCCCGGCCCCTGGCCCCAGCTCCCCCACTCACCTTCCGCCATGTTGGCTCTGGCGCCGCAGCTCTCGCGAGAGCCCCCACCCGTCCCACAGCCACAGCGCAGCGCTCTCGCGAGAGTAGCGCGACAGCGGCCGCTCCCTCCCATCCGCGGGAGCTGCGGGACCGGGCGGGACAGGACGGATTTATCCCGATTTGTACCGCGGCTCCTCCCGCTCCGCCGCCGGGACCGGTCTCCAGGAGCCAGTCCCGCCCCGCAGCGGCGGGAGGCAGCGCGCAACCGGGTGTCGCCGCCCCGGGGATGCGCTTCCTCCCTGGATGAGGCTCCCGTGATCCGGGTGGGGTCCCGTGTGGGCGGGGAGGCACCGACGGGCAGGGCCGGGGAGTGCCCTGTGCATCCTCCACACCGGCAGCGCCCTCCGTCCCTCAGGCACCTGCTGCTCCCACGGTGCCAGCGCGGGATTCCGTGGGATGGGGGAAGCGAGAAGCCGTCACTCCTGTCATCGGCACTTCGGGTCCTGCTTGTCGGAGCAAACAGTCCTGGACACTGGATTTGTGGCCCCTGGTCACCGGAGCTGTGCCTGGTGGGTGAAAAGTAGCTGAGAGTGGACAGGGAATGACCAAGTCCCAGTCCCAGTATCCTTTTCCCAGCACAACTGCCCCTGTTCTCGCATCACACCAGCTCCTGTTTAGCTGGAACAGAAAGATACTCCACGCTGGTCCAACAGCACTTTCTTTTTTTTCTGTTTGCCTTAAAGAGCAAATTACAATTAAATGTTTGAAGACATTATGCACAGTATTGTTTTACATATTTTTCTCTGAACTCCACCATGAAGTGACCTTTGGGAAGCTGCTCTTCATTGTGTGTTTTCTGTAAAGCAAAACCAGAATTGGGGCCACGAGAGCCAGACTGTAGTTTCCTGGACATACCACGAAATGATCCATCACATTTTGTATGACTTTGCTGTGTAGCTGACTTACAACACTGCTACTGATCACCCTGAGGAACTGTGAGGGAACAGTAATTGCTGCCTGGTCAGATTTAGTTTAATTTCTCAGTAACAGAGATCAGATTTCAAACCACTACTATGTTTTACATCAGGGGAATCACCAATCTCATCTCTGAAGGATTGGCCTGGGCAGGAACCCTAACCCTAACCCTACCCAAACCCAAAATACACCTCTGATCACCTCAGAGTCCATGTCCTCCCTTTACTGACTGTCCAGTGTTTTCTAGGCATCACAGCAGGAATTTTAGCCTGACAGCTGAACAGCCGTTTTCATTTTTAGAGATCTACTCTGATGCATAAGATGCAGCCTGGAAAAATGCAGAAAAAGAATTAGGATGGCCATATTACTTTGCTATTCACTAGTACTTGATGCTTTTCCTTTTCCCCCAGTGATCCAGTGTTACCTGCTGGGGAAAAAGGAGCTCCAGACCTCAGCCAGGATAAGCCCCCTAAGAACCAGCAGTGGAATTAAGCATCCAGGATGCACAAACATGACAGGCTGCACAAACCAAACTATTTACGAGGTCTTAGGACAAGTGAAATTAGCGTAATGCTGGTTTACTTGCTTGTTCATCAGGAATCCTCATATTACTTGTCCCCACTGCAGCTCCTTGGTGATGCGTTCCCACCTGGTTTTATCAGTAATAGTCATAGCCTTTGCCCCATTCAGTGTGGGGCAGGAACAAACAAGCAAGCCAGCTGGGCTCACAGCAATGTGAAATAGGCCATTTGCATCCCTACCAGAGACTTCCTGCAACCTGGACACTTGGCACCTCTTCCATTCAGTCTGGGCATTAACCATAGCTTGGACATAGCAGCTTGGACATCTTAGTGTCCCTCAGCAATGTCCTTCCTTCGGAATATCTGGGGCACGTGGGATCACAAACCAGCTCTGTAAGCCAAACATGAGGGGAAAGAACAGTGCTGTGGAATTCCCAGTCTTCCACAGCACTGAAGCAAGACCAACATTTCCAGGCCTACTCCCTACTGAACAAATGAACAGCAAATCCAGAGCAAAGAAAGAAATAAAGCTTTAAACTATGTTGTAAAGTTCAGGTGAGTCTGTGGAGAACTGTGTGTGTTAATTAGGAACACAAAGCAGAGAACACTGAACTTGCTGAAAGCAGCAAGTACCTTGAATTGCTCTCAGCTCTGAAGCTCTCAGCTCCAGCTACACTGTGGAAAGGGAAAAGGAAGGGAAGCTTCTTCCCAGGTTTACTTTATGGAAAGAATGGCACCATGCCACTCAAAAGTCCCAATTCTTCATGTGGAAAGGAAACCTGCTCACAAACCATTTTGGACAAGTGCTCAACCAGGAATTCAAATGAGCTCTGGTGTCAGGGCACCATTAGCTCTGAAGCGCTGCACACACAGGAGCAGGGTAGGCAATTAAAAGCAAGTATCTAATGATTTCACAAAATAACTAGATTACACAAATATGTAAACGTGGAAATTAAACACATCTTTCCTTGCCAGGTTCTCTTATACTAAAAGGCTTTTTGTCCCACAGGGTTGTCTTGCCACTAACAGCTCTCACTTCCTTCCACCCCAGCCCACCACTCAGAAAACCTGGAATATGAGCCTTTTAGTATCTGCATCTGGCACAGCAACATGAAATGAAGTCAAGGCAGCAAAGTAGGACTGAAGGCTTCTTACATGCTAAAGTCTGCCACTGGAACCCTTGATTTATTAGTGGGTTACGCTGTGTTGTGAAAACAGTCAAGTAGTTGCAAGTTCCTCTATAAAGTCTGTTTCATTAAAAGGCTTGGAAAACTCTTACCAGCTACTTGGAGATTAGTATTTGCTCACTGGAGGGCCAAAGATGGTTACAGGAGGGAGAAAGGTGTGTTTTGTTTGCTCTTTCATTCAAGACAAAGCACAGCATGTCAAACTCTTCAAGTGTTTACTAGTGTTGTGGTGTTGATGTTCAGGTTAGTTGTGCTCCAGCTGCACATGCCCTTCCTATTTCCATATTCAAGACAGCCAGTTTGACACATTATTATTGGAAAAAAATTATATTTTGGAAGAACTCACTACAGGTGACAGAATTCCAAAAATCAAATTACATGAAAATATACATCGTAATTTTCTTTGTACATTAGGTGAGGAAAACTCTGGAGTAGAAGGCAAAGCAGATGAAGGGCCACAGAAGAGAGTAAAGGAGGAAAACTATTTTTGATACCAAACCCAGAAGTTAGTCATTTGAAAGCCTACAGATGTGCATGCTTGAACTCAACCTGGAGAAAAAACAAGCCTCCCCCACACACACCCACCCCAAAAACAGGCAATGAAAAAGGCAGAACAAAAATTCCACCCATAAAAAGCAGCTCATTCCTATCTTGGACTAACTTAGTCAACTGAACTTCCGAGTGAAAGCACTCAAGTCCTTGGAAGTTAAAAATCCATCAGGCTGCTCAAGGGTGCTCCATGGCCAGTTTTATTGCTATACCCAATTCAAGAAGTAGGAGTAATTGAGTTTAAAAAAGGGGTGGGAAGAAAAAAAAAATAAAGCACCTTTGAGACTACAAAGGTCATCATAAAAGAAGACAAGTCATTGATAGCAAATCCTTTCAGGGTTTAATTAGGAAAATTTTAAGTTCTGATGGAGGAAATAAAAGGGAGCACATTTCAAAAAAAAAAAAAAAAACAAAAAAAGGAGATACTAATTTGTAATAAGGAAGATATTTTAATTAAGCCTCAGTGGGTCAAAGGAAAATTAAAGTGGAAGGGGAAAAAAAACCCCAAACCAACAACTTCATCCTAATTGGTTTTAGTTTGACATGCTTCACAAGTTGTTGTTTGGTTTTTTTAAACTCATAGGAAACAATGAATAGGGAGAGAAAAAAACCTGCTAAAATCTTTAGAATTTACACAATTCTATTCCTAACTACCAACAGCATTATTTGGTACAATGTGTATTTGTGGATGTACATGAACAGTATATATATTATCCGGATCATGTTGTGCTATGTACACATCTTTACAATTCTTCCTGAAGGTTAAAGCAGTTCATTAGATTTCAAAATGCGTAATCATCTTGTGTTGGCACTTGTTAGGCTCTTGTCAGCATTGATAACTGGCATGTTTTATTGCAGCCCAGTTCCAGCCAGTGTTTGCCAACTTGGAACAACAGAAGTCCAGCAATAGGTGGGTAGAGTGCAGGAAAAAAAACAGTGCCATGTTTCTCAATTGGAGACCTGCAAAGAAATAACAGGTATTAAAATAAAACTCTTCAACACCCTCAATTATCTTCAAGATGTTAAGGAGTGATTCAAGCTCAAGAAGATAATGATGTTTTTTTCAAAAACTTCAGACACCTGTGAACAGAAGATGGATAAATCCAAACTCATCACCTGGAGTTAGTTCTCCTAGTTCACTGAGAATCCAAGCTCAACTATCACTTTCAGGGTCCTGTTATTCATGTCGCTTGTGTAAAGGTTTCATACATAGGGGCTTAAACACTGCAGATTTATCTCTCAGAGGTCTGTTCACCACTTATTGTGAGTGGTGAGTACAAAATGACACCACAGCCCCCAGTCAGATTGCACTGGTTTGAAACCAGCTCAAACAGCCCCTTCTCATCTAGTTCCCTGCCCATCCCTCACTTGGGAGGACTCACCAGGACTTAGAAAAGCTTTTTCCTTCCAAAAAAGCAACACAGCATTACTTAAAATATTTGTCACGAGCATTGTTTCGCTATGGCCAAGTTCAACATGGCAACAGAGCTGAGGTTAGTTGAGGATACTCTGGAGTGTTTCTCACAGTTACTCCCTTTCTCCAAGACAGGAAAAAAAATGTCAGCTGCATTAACAATTCTTACACTCCAGTTACAGGCAGTTGTACAAGACAATCTGTGCCTTTGCTTAGTCTTTTGATCAATATTGAGCATTTTTCATGCTTTATCTATACTGGAGAAAGTTCCCTTTAATCAAAACATTTTTGCAGAGAACAGACCTTGCAGTACCAGTCTGTCACAGCTGGAGCCTTTCCCCAATCCCCCAGTGCTTACAAAAGGGTAAGAAAGGAACTCTCCTGTATGACCCTGACAAAAAAAAAAACCTAACTAGCAGGAGATTTTTGTAAGCTTTTCTGCTTTTTCAGTAGTACAACCCCTCTGAACTACACTTCTGCCCGTGTGAATTAGATATGCTGCAGTTAACCAATAAATATGGATTTGGGCTTCTCCAGCCAAATTTTATTTGCCAAACCAACCATTAAGAAAAGGCAGCTTCAACATGAAGCTCTGTTTTGCTTTGAAAAGCAAGAGTGGGAAATTATTAGCTCATGGAGGAAGTTTTTCCTTGGCATATTCAAGATAAAGTGACCAAAGGCCAGGGATTTAAGAGCCATATTTTAATACAGAGCTTTCTACAAGAGGTTATTAAAAAAACAAGTCCCATTAAAACTGAGATGGAGTTGTGCAAATTAAAGTAAGAGTTCTTCTCGAGTCAGAAGCTCTTTGACAGGGTGGCATAAAATCCAAATATCATGTCAGCAGCTCTCAGGTCAAAACTTGTCCAGGCTCTCAGATCTGCCACAGTTCAGGTTCCAAGTAGAACACAGCTGTTTGTCTGAAGCTATTCCCAAGCCTTCTTCAGCAAAAATCTTGGGGGATTTTTGGGCTGTTGAAAAGAACACCATCTTTCTTGATATAATTGATGAATAATATCTCAACTTGATCCCTTCTGATGTGCCAGTCAACTTTCTATTAAATTTCCCACAGACACCTCAAGCAAATCCATCTGTACAGTTTCTGACAACTTCACTGAAGTCTTAATTAAAATCTACATGCAACATACATCTGCAAGATAAACTGCAACTCTTCAGATAGCAAAGGCCTTTTAAGATGCTTTTAAGATTCTAACAAGTGTTTTTCACAATAATGAACATGAAAGAATTATAACCCACTTCCATTACAGCTCCAGTAACCTCCAAGCACTATTAATAAAGCAGGATGAATTCTGACAAAGAGAAGTTGAACTTCTGAACATCATAAATGCAGGAGTACGAGAGAAGCTCCCCAATTTTGGCAGAAATGGCTGTCCACTGCACTTCCTTCTTTTAGGCTTTAGTATTGCATAGAGCCAAAGAGCTCCGCTGAGACCATGCAGCTGAGAAGAAAGGGCTGGGGTTTTCTTTTTGCTTTTGAGGGGCGGGGGGGAAATAGTTCAGCACCACTCAGGCAGGAAATCCTCAACTCACATAACTGACTGGTCTTGAGAAGGATACTTACCCTGAAAAAATTGAAGCTACTAGCTGCTGAATAAGTGTCACTCAAAAGCAGTTTCTTGGCTTTTTCTTACACAGCGGGCAACTTTTCTTTTAAATTCTCCATTTCTGTCTTCTCTCCATTCTTTCTGTAAGTGAATAGACAGCTTTCAGATGTCAGTCCTACAACAATATACAAGCTCTGGGAAGACTCTTGGTGTTTATCTTTTCAGACATTAGCCACGTAGTCAACACCTAAATTTGCTTGTACTGAAAACCTGCTCTATTCAGGACTTAGAAAGCTTGCTCTGGGTTTCTGCGACAGCTGCTCACAAGACAGCGGGCATACAGCCTTTTA
>VYZS01008542.1:0-45999 GCA_013400695.1 Neodrepanis coruscans | reverse complement strand
CTGAAAAAAATCCAGCATTCTTCTATTTAAATATGCCACACTATTTTCAAGCACTCCAATATATACATTTTCTTACATATATCTTAAATTTTTTCTATTTTTATTTCCTATTACATCTGTCTCAGCCTCAAATACCTTCATTTTTGGGTAGTCTAAAACATTTTTCATTAACTTATTCCCAAAGAAAGGCAGCTCTTGCACTCCAACTCATACCTAGCACCGTGCAAGAGATCTTGTGAGAAGGACTAAGATTGCTGGTGGCAACTCTAAAAGCAGACAATCTGTAACCTGTATGAAAGGGACAGTGGATATTGTCTGTAAAGCAAATGACCACATCACTGCTTGTAAAGGAGGTGGCATCAGTCTCTGCTTGTGAAAAGGTTATTTTCCTTCCATGGCAGCAATACTGAAGCAGAGTTCAAACAGCTGCTGCCTGCAGAAATACTCTCAAGTAAAACAATGCTCATACACCTCCTCCATGAGAGGTATTTAGTTACCACAGGCAAGGTAAAAATGAGCTTTTTCATCCAGATAATTTATGCTAAACTAAACATCAGGGCTGGCAGGCCGACAAAAAAGGAAGTCTCAGGAAAGTTTTGCACTGGGATGTAAAAACATCCTTGGCTGCTTTATCATGGATAGCCAAGAGCTGCTACTCATTAAAATTTGCCAACGAGGCAAGAGTTTGTTTTGTTTTGTTTAGTTTTGTTTTTTTCCCTGGATATAGTCAGTGCTGTACATCAGAACAGTGAACTGGTACTACCACCTGTCTCCTGCCTCTCTCCTCACCAGCTGAGACTCACACAGTGGCGAAATCCATGGACCAAAATCACAAATGAATAGTGATGCAAGGATGGCAAGAAAAGAACACGGAGCTGATGCCAGGCACAGGGGCAGAACAGAGCCTCCTGAACTATGATACCTGCCCCCTGTGTCTGTCAGTCCCTCCCCACCAAAGCACTTAACTCCTCCCAGCCTGAGCAGGAGCTTTCCCAGACAAACACATGGATGATGAATGTGCTTCATAAAGAAAAGGATTCAATTCCTTCTTCTGAGTAGGGGGAACAAGCTGTTGGTGCAGGTCCTCTACAAAGTCCTGCTGAAGAGCTGCCCTACTGGTCCTAGAAAGCCCAGAAACCAGACTCCTACAAAGAACTGCATTCTTCCACATTATTTTTCCAACAGTTTTTCTTGAGATTTCTTGCTCAGCAGAAGATATGATGTACTTTGCAAACATAAGGGAGTCCATTAAAAACATACTTCCATCAAGTGCCATTTACTTGCTACTGTGTATTGCAATCTGTGGCTGAGTACTTCTGACAATATTTTCTGCATTTCTCATTGCTTGACAGAATAGACATTTTTCTACCCAGAAAAAAAAGAAACTCTTGCCCTCAGCCTCAAAGCAGTTTCAGGTAGAGCCCTTTGCAGCCCAAGCAGCAGCTGACAGCCAAAGCAGCCCACACCTGGCCAGCTGCCAAGCACCAACATACTTGGAACGGAACCCTGTATCTGCTTATAAATTAGACATTAGACAGTTCCTTTAATCCCAGTCCTGAACCTGGGATTAAATCCAACACCTGATTTGGGACGTAAGGAAGACTAAAGGCCCATAATCCAACAGAGTTAAATCCAGAAGAGCCTTTGAAGTCCCATGGCTCCCCTTCCACAGGATCTGTCACACAACACAGTCACTCCAGCTCTTACCAAAGCAGAACTAAGTCACCATTGCCTTAAACTTGAGCTGACACAGTACCACAAGCTGCTTCCACTTTCAGTGCTTAGTTTACATCAAGCTACTGATGTTCCCACACTCACTAAAACTGCCTTTATATAAGCCAAGAGACTTTCACCAACCCCAGAATGAAACAGCATCAACAAAAATGACTAAGCAGAATGTGCTCCATGGCTCCATAGAGCAGCTACGTGCGGCATCCAAACTCTTCAGTCTGACATCTCACCCAGCCAGCCACTGCCTGGGGACTTACAGGGTATTTTAAACTACATTACAGTACAAAGCTTCCAAAAACGTAAGTTTCTTCATTATTCTTAAGAGCAGCCTCTTTAGTAACACAGTGGTTGAGTTTTGTGCAGCCAGTGGACTGAGCACAACATAAAACCAGAGACTAAACAACCCCAATCCCGGCTAAGGTTTCTGCAGAAATCATCTGGCTGGTTGAGACAGTCCTCAGAACAAGCAGGCCAGGCCTAACAGCGCTTTATATGTGCTGTACATTAGGCTTGTTTTTGTCTTGGTTGCTTTTTGTGAAGCTCAGCACTAGTCCAGGAGCTTCTAACAACTGTTCAGACTGAAAATCCTCTGTACCCCAAACTGTGACTCTCCTATAGTTCTATTTAACTGAGGTCAGTTTCGATTCCCAAAACTTTGTTGACTGCAGACCCAGCTGCAATACCTGGATTCTAGAGGGCTAGGACTGAGATTATGATACAGTAACATGATCTCCCTCTACAGGTGTATTCCCTAAACTCTCTGAGTTACCTGCTTTCATCATGTTCTGTCTTGCTCCACAAGCTCATCCAAGAAATTCAGACAAAATGTGGCATGAAAGATGCACACACTCCTGGTAGCTACTGAGGGAGTGACAAATAAGTAACACTTAAGACAGAACAGATGTAGTCTCAGAAGGACATTGAAATTATTTTGGAAGGAGACTGCCTTGGTTCTTAAGGAGTTCCCCTTAACCCCTTCAGCCCATGGCAGTGGACACCAGTCTGGATAACTAAAGAAGGGTTGACAATCTTGACTTGAGGGTCTCAAAAGCAGCTCTCCCACAACCTCAATTAGAACACAGATACCCAGGTACCAACCTGACCTGGCAACCCAACCCAGCCCAAAATCTGATCCCCATGCACCATCTTACCCGAGAGACCTAAAGACAGGCAAGAATAGCAACAACCTATTTTGAGACGTTTCCTTTCTGCAACAGTCTTTATTCATGGACCCTTCTGTGTACACACACTCAAACCAGTCCTTTTCCAACATTCCATGCTTTCCATACACAGAAGGAAGGTCTGTTTCCCTCTCTTCTGATGTGTTTACCATTAAGCAAACATCTGAACCCAGTAAGTTAAGTAATTGTGGAGCACACAGTGCCTGCTAAGCCCACAAATCTCTCAAAACAAAGGTGATGTTCATACTGATGAAAATCTTTTAATTCCATAATATTGTTAAAAGCTTTGAAAGTTATGCTTCCAGAGTTGATGTTCTCAGCAGTAAGTTCAGAACCTATGTTCAAATTAATGTCAGTCATTTACAAATTTTGGTAGAAATCAAGGTAAACTGTTTCCTGAAGAGCCCTGTTTGCCTGCTAGGAGCATTTTGTGTATCCACCAGACCAGAATCCAGCACAGTTACACCACCCAGGTTAAAACAGAGGTTAATTATGTCTGTTAAAAAAACAACAACAAAACAGTTCCCAATAAGTCTGAACTTTGAAAGGAAGTGGTCTGAGGAAAGAAAAAGGACAGTTCAAATGAGTGGAAGAGCCCTGATTCTGAAGTCCACATGTGAAAGCAAGCAAATATCTCATCAGGGAACATTCAGTGCTTTGCCCATAAAAAGTCAACTGCAGCACAGGCTCACATCCATCTCTCACTCACAGTGTAACAGAAATGCCACCTTCACTTTGTCCTCGGGATCTGATGCCTGTTCCCACTCTGAGGAGTCAGGCAAGTATTCAGTGGGTACCTGCATCTCTCTGTATTTGAGAGGGGTCACTCTCAGCAGCATTCAATAGAGATCTTGCCAAAATAAGTAGTTCCTGAGAGTCCATAATTATCTCATCCCAAATCATATGTCAAAAACAGGTCAGATGAATCACACTCTACATGCACTGATTTCTCTCAGAGGAGGCTGTAAAGTGCAGGTGCCTCCTGCATACAACTGCTAGAATTTGGCCATCCCTAGTGCCACTAATGTGGTCAAGTTTCGCATGGACAGAAGTTAATTAACTTTTCTTAACTATTCTTTAAATATTTTCTTAACAATTTGCCAATTATCAACAGGCTAAAGCTACAAAAAAGACTCCATCCAAGTATTTTCTGAGCAGTCATATATATACACACTGCTCATGGAACAGCACTGCTGCACAGAGCCAAGAGCTCTGTGTGTGGTTTACAGACAAAAATAGACCACCACTAGGAAGCCTCCATGGCAAGACTGTGCCACAGGGAGGTGTGAGGAGTTCATCAGGAGCTTTCCTTGTCATGGTGTTTGTTGTGCGAGTCAAGGACAGTTTTCCAGCTTGTTTTCTCTCTTGCTTGTAATATGAGTAACAGGTTTGCATAACCTTACTTGAGCTACACTGTTATCCAGAATTGGTTTAAGACGTTTCTCTAAATGATTCTTGACAGCAGCAGCATCTAGATCAGCACCAAGTGCCAGGCAGCTAAAAAACAGCCAGCTTGGCTTCCTGGGTGTTGTGATGATGGAATAGGAATAGCTTTCCCTTAACAGTCCACACAAGAGAGACTGAATATGAAAACCTTTACAAAGGGTTCCTAACGAAGTCTTTACTATTATTGTAAACCTGCCCAAGCACTGCTAACAGCCCTGCTCAGGAGAGCAGTTAATTTTACAGAACCCCATTTCAATTAGATTGCTATAATCAGTGATCCTACAAGACCTGGATACCTGATCTCTGCTCCAGCTGATATGCCTTGGACCTGAGGGTAGGAAAGAGAAGCAAATATGAACATTTACACTTGGAGGGCAGCCTAAAGCTCAAGCCTACTAGAGACTAAGTGAAAGATGTCCCCAAGGCCAGATCCTGACAGATCCACACCCCACTGCAAACTTAACCAGGGAGCAGGTGCAGCAGGGTGACAGCACAGCCCTGCACAGGAAGTGTCACCCTGATTCCCACACGCTGGAACACAAAGCAGACAGTACAAGTTTCAGAAGTCACATGCCCTCTTTCTCACCCAAACCACCTGCTCTTCTTTCTCCAGGCACCCAACTCTGCACACTCATTTTAGTACTTGGTGAGTTCACACTTTCACAGCAGCCACCTCTTAGTTCAGTTCCACTTCACTAGAACCCAATCTCTATGCTGGAAACAAAAACTTGTATTTTATATCAAAACAGAGGCTGCATTAAGCACATTACAGGAAGAAAATTTAGCAGAAAGCCTACTTGAGGCAAATACTTATTTTCAAACTGTTTAGCACAGAGCTTTGAAGGAACTAAAAACAACTTGTCCCAACCACAAAACGGACCAACTAATCCACATTAGTGGAATATGCACATACTGTTCCAAGTCTGTCTCCCATTAAAAAAAGAGATGCAGGAGAGTCAAGGCCGAATCAGTTATAATTAAAATACATGCTTTACTTGAAGATCATTTGCTTTACTTGATTTATCCCAGATCAGTTTCTCTTAAACAACAACAAAAAAATTACAGCAAATCAACAAATCCTGTTTGCGGTTCTGCAGCACTTAACTAACAATGAGGTTGGAATCACTATCAGTCACACAAGGCAAGACATTTTATTGTGATTTGGGTGATTTAACACCTCCAAAAAAGATCTTAATGAAGCAGGAATTCTTCTGAGAGTAGTTTCTCAAACAGTATTAATTTTGCTCCTTATTCCACAGATCTCCAGCAGTATTGTCCCATTCCACTATTCTCTAACCAAACAGGAAGAGATCACTTCACTGCCAGACCCAGGTATATCCATTCTTTGGTGGAACTTACAATGCCTTGTTTGGGGGGAGCAGAAAAGGAAAGAACTCATCCTTTATGGTATGCTTAGTTCTTTCCCTGCATGATTAGTAAGCTGAATCAGGCAGAGCCAACTGGTTGTGACTCCTTCAAGCAGCAGCTATAGTAAGTTTATGAAGCAGGTTATTGCTTCATCCTGTTCAAGCAACTGGTTGAGTCATCAAGCTCTTCCATTCTGAGGCTTTGCTAAACCTCATTTTCCAAAACTACCAGCAACCTTGAAAGACTATTTCTGCAACATTTGAAAAACTAGTGTGTAGCTAGCAGAGTTTGCCACTAGTCACATTCATCATGTTATTTGCACTGCAACAGAAATTCAGGCTGCTTGTGCTGTTGGAGCCTGAGCAGGGCCTGTGTTTTTGAAGATATATTTTCTATAAGGTCTTGAGCAAAGGAGCTTTGATGATTGTGAGAACCTCACAAGAAACAGGATTGTTATTTGCTCTGACAGGGCCCTACACTGACAGGAGGTTAAGGTGAGAGGTACACACAGCAGGTACCTAAACACCCCAAAAAGCAGCAGACAAAGACTTGTAAATTCAGTATCCCTTAAAATCCTGACAGGTGCAGGACCTTGGGGTCATAATGATTCAGGATAATACAGAATATTACTGACCATACAGACCTCCCCAGTGGAACTAACAGGCAATCCAGCAGCAAATTAGTACTTCAGATCAGTGCCACTCAAATGATTATCTTGTAGACAAACCTACTGTAAGCCAGTATTCAACTGGAAACAAAAGGGGTTTTATACACCAGCCACCCAAGAGATGCATCTCAGCTTTGAAGTATAAAGTGATCTTAACTGTGCAATTCCCTCAGAATTCACTACTCAAATATGTATTTTTAAGAAAGTAAATCTTATGCAATTGCCAAAAAAGTGACTAGCTCAAAATTACACAGCAACATTCTTCCACACAATAAAGTAAAACTTGTTGAACGGACACATTAAGTATTTAATACAGTTTTCCAACTTGTTAATTTTTCATTAGACATTTCTGCTTTGAAATAGGAGCTATATCCACTCCAAACTGAAATAATGCCACGTTTCTCACATTTGAGAAAAACATTAGCGTGGCTTTTTCTGTATCATAAACTGGAGATTATTTACAGCCCAGCACAACTTCAGCCTACAAGGGCATGGTTATTCCTGTTCCCAGTGCTCCATGTTTATGTTAAAGAGAACTTGCACTTCGAGTTCCACTGTGTGCTACCGTCCTCCCTACAGGATCCTGCTGGGTGAACTAGACAAGTCTGCCTGCTCTGAAGTCTGTGTCAGCAAGAATTTGGCAGAAAGATGAAATAAAAGTATTCAGAGAAATACCTCAGTCTGCAAAATGCTTGGGCTTGACAGCTCTGGAGACCAGAACAGTTCTACACTCAGTTGTCTCCTGGTTCTTTTTAAGGAGCACAAAGTTTTGGGCTGTAAAAAAAACAAAACAGTCTATCTCCCCCACCTCCCCTGGGGGGGTGAGCTCTGCTAAACCTGTGCTACACCAATCTGCTGCTGGTGACTTTTTTTTTTTTGAAGTTCACAAGCACTTTTTTTTCCCCTTTTAGCTTTTCCTGCACCTTACCCACAAGAAATGGACAGGTCATGGCTTCTATTTCACATCATTACCAACTCAGAAAGCACCCTTCTCCTAAATAAAAAAAAAAGGCAAGAACAAGCATGTTTGAATTTTAAGATATTTCGAAGTTCTGACTATCTTGTTCTTGTGCCTAAACGAGGCAAGCACATGTCAATATAAAAACAGCCACTACAATAGTTCCCTGGTGATCCAACTCAGTATTTCATTAGCAAAGGCACTGCAAAGCCACATTTGGGAGAGAGAATAAAACAACAAAACAAACACAAAACAACCCATATCTAACCTAAAGTTGTATTTTGTGACTGTCATTGAACGTCCCATCTCTCAGAGCATTATCAGCACCCAGAACATGCCACTGAAGCTGACAAGCACGTTGGATAAATTGCTGTGGCACCAGGTCCCTGCTCAAGTTACAACACAAGCCAGCCTGCTCCAGAAAAAAAAATACAAGTCCTTCTCCATGCACTTATTGGAGCAACCTGGGGTTTTATTGTCCATCTCTTTACTCTGTTTTGGTAAGACCCAGTGTTTTATGTCTCACTGAAAACCAAGCAGCCTCACCACTTGACCTACGCTTTGACAAAGCACCGAGGAATTACAACAGCTCATTAAAGAGCTCTGAGCCAAAGATGTCTCCTTTTCCCATAATGTCTTTAATTAAGAACCAAATTATGGGGGACCAAACAGGGAACCACTCTAAGAACTACTGGTTTACATTCCTTCCTCCTCCTGCCACTGTTTTTTCCTCTTGGCATTGAAAAGACCTATCCAGGGTTTCACAATTAAAGAATTTTTGTATCCCTTAAAATTGCTCCACCATTACATGGGTTTTAGACTCTCCTTTCAACCTCCCTCCACTTCTGGATGTCTTTCTCCAAGTCAAACAGCTCCAATTTCAGATCTCTTGTCAAATTAAGATTATTGAAGCACAAGTGAGTGATCTATAACAATTTAAACTAGTTTAGATCACATAACTCATATCCACTGCCTGTTAGCTGTCCTTCAAAACCCAACGACTTGGTACAACTCCATGACTCACCACACTTGGTACAGGCAAAAGCCACAAGGAGCAGAGACTGAGGGATCAGCTCCACCAGGGCAAAAAATATGATAATGTTGATTTTTGGTTTAAGGTAGAAAAATCAGTGTGGGTGTAAACAAAGGGATGCATTGGAGCAGCTGAGACTTGGAAAACAGTCAGTTAGAGGGAAGGAAGATCAGACATCATGAAGCTCAAGTCGTTATGACTTCAAGCACCCTGCCATCGGAAAAAACAGCATTGTCCAGGACCAGCTTGGGTCAGATGTCACTTAGAAGATAGTTTCTTCCATTTGTGATAATTTTCTCAGGTCATTTACTGCACATAGGACTTGGGAAAAGTTCAAAACTCTTTTTCAATACTCACCACACTAACAATCTTTTAAACATAGTTTCAATTTTTTATGTAAAAGGATACTAGTATTACTTTAAACACAGAAATCCCACAGGAGCTACACCATGCAAGCAAATGGTTGCAATATTTAAGTCAGTACAGTTGAAGCAGTAAAAGAGGCAACTGAAAAAGCTCGCCAGTTTTTACCAGCACCCATGAAACCTTCAGAAAAGAGTGAGCAGAAAGTTAAACAGAAGTTAACCCCAGATCTAACAATCTACAAGTTTACTTATGTATCCAACCTGCCTGTGCTTACACAAGGTCGAAAAATACACAACAGAAGCTGAATACCTACTACCAAGAAACTTGAGCTAAACACCCAACTTCTTTTCATGAAGCAAAACTAGTCGGTTAAAAGAGAAGTTCCAGACGCTCTTTTTTATCAAGTTAGAAAGTAACTATTCCGCTCCCCTGAACGGATCATTTATGGAAAAGAGATTCTTTACATCACATCCAGTCTGGAGCTCCTGTAGGAAGCCTATACCTGGAATTCTAAGCTTATCTGAATGTGCAGACACCTCACTGAGTGTCACCGACAACTTCAGCTCTCAACCAGGCATTAACAGGTGCATGCAGATGTTCAGGAGTGCAGCCACAGTATGAGATTTCTAGCCACAGTATAAAAGGGTTTGTTTTTTGGTGGGGTTTTTTGAGTTTTTTTGAAGAGTGACACCTTATAGAGTAAAACATCCTGTGCTGGTAGTTCACTATATGGAAGTTTCTCAAACCGATCATCAACTAAAACCAGACAATAGTGCTGGAAATGCCCAAACGTATCATCCAGCTCGCTATACCCAGTTATGCAACCTCTCCTCCTCACTGCTAACAACGCTGCTTTCCACCCTTAGGCTTTCAGAGACATTACTGGAATCTCAGGGTAAAATCCTCCTCCGGGAATTCCTGTGCCACTTAGTACCTCCGTCCCTTTTGTATGGGGCCACTCCAATCCCAGCCAGCGCTGGAGACCACCGAGCTTCGCTAACCCCGGCATCCGGTTCCTTTATGTGGCCGGGGAGCAATTTTTACGTAAGGGGCGGAAAAGTCTCCTGGATCGTGTCGAGGTGCCGGGCGGACCTGTGCGTTCCCTGGAAGGGCTGGCGGCAGCAGGCGGAGGATGCGGAGACATGTGCGACGCGGTGGGGAGGGAGGGGAGCGCTGCCGGCTCGTTCCCCTTTAAGTGAGGCAGCGCACACATGGAGCCGCATTGTGCGGGCCCGCGCATGCGGGTCCCCTCGGCGGGGCCGGGCCGGGCCAGCTCGGCCGCCCGCCCGCTCGGGGACAAAGGGAGGGGGCGCGGCGACACCGAGCCCGACGGACATCCCGCGGACCCCCCGCTCCCCTCCGCCGCCATCCCGGTCCCAGCGCCCCGGCCTGCTCCCCAAAACAAAGGGGGGGCAGAGGCCTCCCCCTCCCGGGCACGGGAGGCGAGGGGGAGGCAGGACGGGGGCACCGCAGGTCTCCGCGGGAAGGGGGGCCGAGTGTGGGGAGTCACCTCGGGCCTAGGGGGGAGGAGGAATCCTCCTTCCTCCGCTTCTCTGCGGAGCCTCACAAACACCCCCAGACATCACCCCACTAGCATCCCCCGCGCAGCGGGACGAGCTCTGGGTCCCTTCTTCCCCCGCCCCGGGAAGACGGGGCCGCACGGGGAGCCCGCCAGGCTCGGGACCAGGGGGCCCGGCGAGCGGGGCCGGTGCCACCCCGGGCGGGACGGGGGCAGCCGAGTGGACGCTCCCCCGCTGTGCCGGCCGCGCTCCCCTCCCCCGGCTCCCCTGGCAGCGATCGCCGGCCCGGCNCTCCGCGCCCGCCGGGGGTCTGGCTCAGCGCCGGCCGCCACAGCACGCAGGGTCCCGGGCAGGGCAGCGCGGCCGTGGCTCCGAGCCGCCCTCCGCCGAGCCCTCAGCGCCGCCACCTCCCGCTCCCCCCGCCAGGAATTTCACCGCACTCGGGGCCGCGCAGGCGCACCCTGCCTTTCCGCGCCGCCATCTTGAGAGGGGCGGGGAGGCGGGAGCCGTATCCGGACGCCATGTTGGGAAGGTCCCGCTCTTCTCTCCCCCCTCCCCATTCCGTCCCTCCTCTCCCTTCCTCTCCCCTCGCTGTTAAAGACGGAGTATCCGTGAGGGGAATGTCCTCACTAAGGACATCTGTGGCCACGAACTAAATCTTAAGGAGTTTCGCCTCGGTATGTGAAGGAACTTATTTACGTTGAAGGTGGCAGAGCGCTGGAATAGCTGTCATGGGAGGTCGTGGAGTCTCCCTCTCTGGAGACATTCCAAACCTACCTGGACGTGTCCCTGTGTGACCTGGTCCAGGTGATCCTGCCTTGGCACGGGGGTTGGACTGGGTGATCTCCAGGGGTTTCCTAACCCTGATAATTTTGTGATTCTCTGAATGACCTAATGAGGGATATTGTTAGCGAGATATCCTTCCCTGTGAGGGTGGCGAGGCCCTGGCACAGGTTGTCCAGAGAAGCTGTGCTTGCCTCATCCCTGAAAGTGTCCAAGGTCAGGCCGGAGCAACCTGTGGAAGGATAGTGGAAGGTGTCCCTGCCTATGGCAGAGTCGTGGAACTGGATGATCCTTAAGGTCCCTTCCAACTTTTTAACATTCTATTTTTCTGTGATTCTCAGAGGGTGCAGTGCTGATGGCTGCCGTCCTGGCTGCCTCTGAGGGCAGATAGATTCCCCCGAGGGACAGCAGCCTCCCCAGGACACATCTGCCCTCAGGACAGTAAGTAACAACAGTTTTCTGGCCATTTCTTTCCTCAGAGGCCTGCCTGCCCTCAGGCTCCTGCCATCTTCCAGTCCAGTAAAATACAGGAAGTTTTGAGAAGGGGTTAAAACAAAGCAGCTAAACAGAACAAGTTAAAAGAGTTACCAGCTGCTCAAACAGGATTGCTGCAAAAATTTATATTTTTGTCTGTGGGTGTGATGTGGCTACTTTGGAGCACTGTGTCACTGTGCTGAGGATGTGCCCAGGGTAGAAAAAAGAGGGATAAAAGGTCTAAATCAACCCTTATACTTGTGAGGTGAAGGGGCTCTCCTGCATTAGTGTATCCCTGAAGGCCAACCTAGGCTTGGATTTGGATCTCCAGCAAAAACCTTTAGAAAAGGGGCTTTTGGAAGATGAGTGCAAGTGTGAAGATGGGCACTGCCAAGGAAAAGAACTAAAAATTAAGATAGTTGTCTTGAAGAACTAAGTAAAAGGCTAGGGGAGGCCTGAAAAAATAGAAATTTTCTGTATGCTCATATATTGTCTGTGAAAAATATACTGTGATAAATATGTATGTGAGTCTCTAAAATAAAAAGTATCGGCTCCTTGGAATCTCTCTCATAGGCTCTAAGCATCCTGTTGGATTCTCCTAATTTTACATTTCAATTCTCAAATAAATGCAGTTTCCCAGCTAATAGGATGAGCCATGATTACCAATGACAGAAAGCAGGAAACTCCCTGCTCTATTGCAGAAAGAAATTACTACGAAGGGATTTATCCTGTATCACTTTGCCAAAATGTTCAAACCCTTTACAAAAGCAGCTCTCTTTATTTTTTCTATTACACAGGGTGTATTTTGGTTTTGAACACCAAACTTGGCTTGCAATGAAGGAAGGAGAACAACCCTATAAGGGAGAGGTTTTTGGTTGGCAATGCTGAAGTCATTTCCCATGCTGCAATTTGGAAGGCCCAGTATAGTCTGAGAGCTTCATTACTGTGCTAGTACAATTAATCAGAATAATATTCCCAGATATTCTTGCAGTTGTGATTAAATCTGTGTCCTTTTCAATGATTAAACTAGGATGACAGAAGACATCCCACAGTATAAGATACCGTTACTGAAATTCATCTCATGAAGGTGTTCTCAGCCAAAGAAAGTCTTTGTGAAGGCCTTTCTCCATGTAGGTTGACTCAAATTCGTAAATGTATTTTATAGTTGTATTTTGTATTGCTCCAGTCAGGTTCATTCAATCTTAAAAAAGTCTATCCATTTAAACATAGAAGGTTATCATGTGCAAGTGCATTTTGTAAACTTATTGTGCTAAGAGACAGTCACCCAGCTTGGAATTCAGGCGTGTTGATGGGAAGTGACACTATTGTGGATGGTATTTCTCTTCAGGAATAAAAGGTAGGCTTTGTTCACAATGTCAGCTAAGCCAGCACTTAAATTCACTCACTCAACTTTCTGTACTTGATGTCAGTTCAGGTGTGAGTACACTTTCTGACAGTTCTATTAATAGAGGATCTAACTACAGCACTGAAGACTGAAAGGCTATATGAGACAACTCTTTTTCTATTACGTTCTGTTAATCAAAATTATCCTGAATTGTTCACCATTAGGTTACTCAGTGACAGTCATCTGATTTAAGAAAGGAAGTTTTCTGTGGTCTTCCATAGCCTGTGTATGATTTTCCTTGTAAGGAACACAGAAGGCAATGGGTTGGGAGAGGAAGGATTCAGTTTAAGATGGCAAAAATGACCTGGATTCCTTTATTCTGACAACAGGTTCAACCCTAGTTTATAAAAGTAGTAGTTTCATTACAGAAAGCATTGACAGCTTAAAGTGTAACCTTGCTCTGTAAAATCACCTCGTGTGCAGCTGCAAAATATCCAGCATGGGCACTGTGGTGAGGGCAGGTGTGTGAGGGAGGCATAAACTAATTTAGTATTTCCTAGCACCAGTAAAGCCTCTGTGGAATCCCATCATGAAAGTGGAGCTGTCCTGCCACAGCAGAGGGAGAACTCTGTTGGCTCACAGTTCAAGTTGCCTGTCCTTAAACACACCAGGCTGTGTGACAACAGGGAGAAGACTTTCCCTGCTACATGATGTTCTGTCAATATCTACTTTCTGTGCTATGCACAAACACCTTGTTCTACTGTTTGCTGTGGCAACATGCAGCACATTTGAGGAAAAGATCTTAGGAGCGATGTTTTCTTGAATTTGTCTCTGTCTTTGGCATGCAGCATCTGTGCAACCATCTCCCCCATCTCTGCATTGAATGGAAGGGCAATACAAATTTAGATTACTTTCTTTTTTTTCTGAGACCATCTCTTGTACAGTGGTTGTTCAGCTCTCACAGCCATTGGCTGTGGTCCTTACTTCATTAATCTTTTCCCTTGACAAGAGTATATTATCATAATTCATGTCATGGTTAGAATAGGAAATCGTGGAATTTTTTTCTGTCACCTTAAAAAAGGATCAAGGTTTCACATTCAGCACTTTGCTTGCCTGTGATGTCTTTTGTTTGACTTTCTCCCCCAATTCCTCCTTCACAACACGAATCACAGATTACACTGGTACATAGTTTCTGTTAAGTAGAGTCTTCCAGCTGGGTTCACACTGTTAACATCATCTGCTCCCCTACTTCAGCTTCTTGGTTAACTCAGAAAGCTGATGATAAGATAGACACAGCTCCCTGCTGATGTTCTGCAATATTCTTCTAATTTTGCACGCTGGAGTCAGTGAAGAGACATTTTAAATGGCAGCACTGTGAGCTACCAGTTTTTAGGCTTAAAACCAGTTCCTGTCAAGTAAACAGGGACCATTTATATGTCCATTATCGCATTTGCAGGCTTGGGTTTCTCACAGTTTATATTTAGCAAACAAGTTGTTTTCTTAACGGTAAAGGCTGAGTGTTTTTAAGGGCTTATGTTCTGGATCCAAATTGTCACCAGGAGATGGTATCAGTTTGCTGAGCAGGCCTGTATTCATTCTACCCCTTGCCCTTGGGTTTGCTGAGCACTCACTGATTCATGAGTAGTTTGCTCTAAGGAGTCTCTCTTTGGAATAAACCTCCACTGGGTTGTACTTATAGCTTGTAAGTAGTAAAATCTAAATTACATCTTCATATATGGTATGCAGAGATAACAGGTGGTCAATATCATGGATGTGTATCCTTAAAGTTCCGTGTGAAGAGAGAATTTGGGAGAAAAAGGAGGCAGCAATTCCATGTATTTTGTGTTCGATTCATGGCTCCTTACTGGCCTGAATAAGAGAACTAAAGGCAGCTTTGTTTCCCAATCCAGTGTGACCTATAAATAAAGTGGGGATTAAACCTGGGCTCAAGTATTTGTGTTAAGTTCAAGGCTACTCCTAGATAACAGGTTCAAAAGTTTAACTGTTGCTCAAATGTTGTTGGGCTCATGCTTCACTGGGAAGGGGGTGGGGGAGTGGGGAGAGTGTGAAAAAGTGGGATTTCCTAGAAAAATACAGCCCAGTGAATCAGGAGCATGGCAAAACAGAGAGAAGGCTGCTACAGGAATTGCTGCAGCTGCTACAACACATCTCTTCAGATCCTGCCTCCGTGCAGGGTGTGATGGAAGTGTTGATATTGATTTGGAGAAATGTTCAGCATCTTCAGCTGAGATCAGAGCCCTGCTGGGTTAACACTAATCCTCACTGATCTCCTGTAGAGGGAAGGATCCCCATTCTTCCCTTTGAGTTCAAACAGAATGAGTCATGGTCCACATGCTAAACTGTCTTGCCCAAGATACCCTGGAGCCAGAAATAGGAGCTGGTCCTGACTTCCATTCCCTGGTACATGAAACCACAATGACTCCAATGTTCAAACCTCACCATGTGTCTGTCTGTCATTCCTTAATAAATCCAGCAGTATTCCCACTAGATCACTGACCACAGACAAAGAGGAAGTGTGGGCAATGATTGCTTGAGCCAGCCAGCAGGGGTAGGTGTAGACTAAGTTGTTTACTGAAGGCTGACACCTAAACAAAGTGTTTTGACCTGACTTTTGGATAAGATTTTTGGTACGAATATTGACACGAATAGTCATGGTAAAACAGTCTCTGGAACTGCAGGAAATCCTTATGGATTCTTACAGTGGTGTTGACTCAAGCTTTTGACAGGAAGGTGCTGTTTAAGACCTGGGTAAACCAGAACGACCTTGTTCCAGACTTTATTTGTATAAGCTTAAACTGTTACTTAAACCGATAGTGTTCCCAGCTGGGAAATGAAGATATGCTGAGTCCTTCATGGCAGGAGAGGGTAAAATGACCCCTGAGAGGTGGTCACTTCACACAACATAGACATAATTTCTTCAGAATTGGATTTTTTCCCCCATTATCAGTGAGAAACAACATAAAAATAAAACTGCAAATGAAAGCAGCAGAAATAAATGATGAAAGACTGTCTTGAATGCCAAAATAGTTAAGGGAAAGGTTAAACTAAAATGAAAATTGCAACTTTCTAACTCATATTTCTAAAGAACTGTGTATGAGAGGTTTTTGCTTTGCACCCTGCAACGTCTGAGCTAATTGACAATCGGTTTAATATACCTGATGGAAAGCAGTCATGAGATCCACTGCTGTGTCAGTATTCCATCCTTGGAAGAAACGAGGGATGTGAAATATGAGGCAGGTTGGAATCGATTTGCCTTTTCTGAAATGCTGGCATGTTACTGGAAGAAAATAAACACTGGAATTCTTCCTTGAAGAAAACAAGGACATATAGATAGACAAGAATGATTATTTGTATGTAAATTTGACCCCAGAAGGTAAAATACTGTTTTCACTTTTTCCTTTTTCTATTTTTGACTTAAACAAGAGATTTAAATAATTGACTGATGGCTTAAAATGGCAACCAAGAGATCATAATTTACATGATTTATTTTACTTTTCTAATTCTTAATTATGTTCTTAAATACTAGTAGATTCCTTATGCTTGGTAGGATGTTACTTTTTGACAGTCAGCAGGACTGGGGTAGTCATTGATCTAAGATATGTGTACATACATCTATTCAAACTTCTGGTTTTATTCTTTAATCCATCAAGAACTATTTGAGTTCTTTTATTTATGAGATGCTGTGAGCTTTTAGCTGATTCTTTCTGTAAAGTTTAATGGGATGCAGTTAAAATTCAGAAAGGAGTCATTAATGAGAGATGAAAATGCGGTTTTAGCTCCCCCAGCTTCCAAGATATTCACCTTCCCACAAGTTAGAGCTCATCATCCTTCATCTTCATTTGGTGCATAGTTTGGAAAAGGGAAAACCAAACTGGCTTTCGCTTCCAAATCCCTCTTTAGTTCTCATCTCTTAACGATCCAGTCATCAAAATGAACTTGTTCAATAAACTGAAATGAAGAAATCACCTTCTTTCTGCACCTGCATATGAAGCTGTGTTGTGGGGAGCTGCTTCAGCACTCCTCATGCTATTTCCAGCCACTTACTCAGGAACACCCACCAGTTCGTTGTTTTGACTTTCTCTGAAATTTCTGCAGCAAGCCTGAACTCCTGGTATATTCTGTACTCAGTGATGCTGGATTTCATGGCGTGTGGGTTGCCCTTATTTCACATTTTATTTTAGATTGGGCTGTTTTTAAAAAAACAGACATACTTGGTTTGAAATAATTACACTTTTAAAATTGTTTTGCCTTTTAAATGAGTTCATTCTTTGGTTTTGCTCACATTTTGCAAAATGTGTCCTAAAAAACTCGTTTTACAAAATGCATCCCAGCTGATGCACTTACCTCAAATTGTGGCCAGAAATTCTGGATTATGATGTGTATAAACTGCTTGGCAACAAAGTTAATTTTTTTCCTGGACCAGTAAATTTGTAGTTCTTTGAGATATTCTCATATTTGTACCTGACACATTCTTGTGCCTTTGCAAGTATAACATTAGTGCAGTGCCCCAAAGGGAAGGAAATATGTCTGCAAACAGGGAGGTATTGGGTAGAAATTGACACAGAGATGGACAGAGCAATGAATAAATCTGCAAAAGGGCTGTACGTGAGCATAAGTAACACGACCTGTACTGCTCATTCAAGTGCCAAATCCCTCACTGTGGGTCCAGGGAGACATGTTGTGTGAGGATTAATCCCCTCAAGGGAGACAGTATAACTTCAGCCATCAATGGGCTGCAAGGATATCATATAATGCAATATTTGCCTCTATTGGAAAATTATACAACTACAATTCTTATATAATACACAAGTAGTCTGGCATGGAATTTAATTTCAGCAGAAGCCCAAGGAAAAGCTGGGCTTTGGAGCAGCCCAGGAAGGACCAGGCAGGCACCAGGGTGGGCAAAAGGGATGGATGGCTCAGATCTGTGGGTCTGGGAACTCCTCGCTGCATTGCTGGATTTGTCTGAGCTCAATGTGTCTGTGTAGGATTGCTCTGCTTTTCTGTCAGGGCTCTGAACTTCTCGGAGGAGGAGAAAAGGGGGGAGGCAGTGAAAACACAAGTGGCTTCAATTAAATTTGGATTTTTGAAGAGATTAATCACTTTGCTGATTTACACTGTCCTTATTCTGTATATTTAAATTATTTATTAAGGAAACATTTTACTGATCTAAGGCAGAGGATATTCTGTTGACATAAGCCTTGTTGTGAGGTAAAGAAAGTATTTTTTTATAGTTTGGAAAACTGAGTGACTGCAGTTCTTCCAGGACTTTGATGAGGCCACTTAAACTCCTGCAACTGTTCTGGACTTTGAAACCAAGACTCTTCTTAGCTTCATTTACAATAATAAATTATCATAACATTTTTTTCCCAAGCAAATGTACCAGCTGAAGTTGACATTAATGCTCCTATTGATAAGACTTGTAGCATTATGTCAGTATTACTTTCTATTATGTGTTATTTTTAGCTTAAGTGTTATATAACAAGGGCTCATACGATCAAAGAGGTAACAGTTCTTCCACTCATGTTGAACTTGTCTCAAGCAAGAGTAGGTTCTGAAATCATGAGAAAAAAGTTCTTTATTACCAGTGTGAGTTTCTGTATTATTATGCTGGATCAAAAGTGTGGAAAGTGTGCAAATACCAGCATGATTCCAGGCAGGATCATATACCTCTCAATTTTATATGGAACACATTTTGAGACCATCTTCAAGCCAGGTAACAGTTCTGTTAATAGAAGGAGTGGATGGAAGGAGATTGTGAATGGAATGAATAGAGAGAAGTGAAGTTTTTATCTTTTTAATTTAGTGTTGCTAAATAATTAATAAATGATTCATATAGTAGCTTCATTACTGTGGTTGAAAATTTTGTAAAGTCTATTTTATGCAAAACAGAGCTTTAAAATCCAAGTTATGAATCCTGGAGACATCCTGTGCATTAATTAACAAAAATCAGAACTGTAGAAGTGTTTCAATGTTCATTGTTTTCTTTCTCCCTTTAAAGGATCAATGGTATCATTCGCTTTAAAATTACAGGCTTGAAGTCCCTTTGTTTTAGCATAGGAAATTAGTGCAGAGCAAGGAATTCTTCCCAACTCTTTGTCTCCCAGATTTCCGATATAACTGATAGACAATCCTTCCTACACTTCACATTTTTTTGCTCCATGTTCATGGATTTTTTTGGTTTCATTTCATTAAAAGTAGATGTTTCACTGGCAAAGATTTTTAGATTTCTTTATCTGTAGTGGATTAAAATCAAACAGAAGATGCCCTGGAAAAGACTGACTTTGGCCACTTTCTGCATTTGTTCTCTTGTTGTTGGAATGGGAGCTGCCCAAGGTGGGTACGCATCAGTGATACTATAGATGTATTCTAATCCCAATTCCCTAAATGTCTAAATTGCATCCTAACTTTAAGAACTTCCAAATATTTGTATAGTAAGTGTCATAAACACCAGCATCCTCCGATTAGTGCTCCAAAATGACAATGTTTTTCTTTTTTTGGCTGGCAGAATTTGTTTCCCAGTGTTATCAATTAAGTGTGGTTATAGTGGGCTCATGTACTTACTCTTCCCAAAAGGGTGAGTAGAGACTCGCTTTGCCTTACTAGAAGCACTGAGAGTGACAGTAAATCTCCTTGTGCAGGACTCTCTTCTGGGAAGTAAAGACCTTCTCAATTAATTAGATTATTTTTGATTTACATTAATGTTTATTCAAATTTTGTGTTAACCCTAACCTTAACATTCTCTGTAGTGATTAAAATACTGTGTTCACTTGCAAAATTGTCTTCCCTTTCAGTCTGGAGATAGCAAAGCTGGGGAGAAAGAGGCCTCAGAGGGAAAGGCCTCCAGTTTTGTTCTGTTGATACTTGTCTGTTTGTCATCACTCAAAATAAATGACTCCTTATCTGTTGTCTTAATTAAGAGGACTCTGGTGTACCAAAGTGAAGATTGCAGTGGTCAACTAATGGTTCTTCTGGGGATGAATGTTTCACTGTGGGAGAAAAGTCAAAACATGGGTTAAACAGATATTTAATTCCACACTTTTCTTCCCAAATCCTAACAGATGTCACAGCCCTTTTCTGCTATAATTGTGTCACAAGTATCCAGAATCCTAAAATGTGAGAAATCCACTTATCAGCTACACCAGTAAAAATAAGCTTGAGCTAAAAAACTGGTAAAGGCCAAAGCAGATGAAATGGTTCATGAAATGGTATATTTGGTGCCTGGTGACTATAATGTCTCAATTCTCCTGCCCTCCATGAGCTGTTCTATGCTTGAACAAATCTCAGCTGCAAGAGGAAGCTCTGTCCCAGTGATGTGCAGCTTCCCTTTTGCTGATGTTAATGCAAAAAGTTCTTATTTGCAAAGGAAGTTTTTTCTTTTTGTTTTCTCAGAGAAGAAGGAGGGAGCAGTTAATAGAACTGAAGTATGTTCATCTTTTACTGATCTGTGATTATGTTCTGGAACTGTTTCTTCTGCTTTACCTTTTAGGGCAGAACTATATGGATACAACTGAGGAGAATGTTACCTGTGAGATGAGTTATTGAGGTAAGAATCTCAAGAAATTTTTTATAAAGTTTCAGGTTTTTTTCTTAATTAAAAAGATGTAGGAGAAGAATCTAAACCAGCTTCTCAGCTCAAAAAGCATGATCTCCATTTCAGGAAGTAGGAAGTTATATATTACTTATTTGTCAGTAATAATGAAAAAGTAGATTTTATAGTTTAGAGTGTGTAAATTTTATTTGCTGCTATCACAAGGCTAAAGTACATTTCCACTGTATCCACACTGTGTTCTACGCTATTATCCAGGCAATGTGAAAGGGAGCATTTTAGAAGGAAATTCAGGCTGAGGAGGCAGAAAGGATGTGGTGACTAGAAATATAGCATTTATTGAAACTCACAGAATGAGAATCTTCCAGGCAGGTATTTTCCAATTAAGCATATAGTGGACCAGTGCTCCATCTGGTTTTCTTGAAGTTTTTTGGTAATAGAAGACTGCTTATAAAGTGTAGCAGACTCATGAAGATTGTTAGTCTGGTTGAGTCCCTTGTTACCTATTTGTTCTGCCAGATGTAGGCAAAGGCAAGAGACACAAATTGAATAATGGCTCATACATTGAGTTGTGTCCGCAAAGGTGAAGAAAAACTGTGGCAATCTAGTCTTGATTACTCAGCTACTAAATTTCATTCTAAAATCCTAAATATTTCATAACAGTATTTGAAGTTATTGGCAGTTGCTACTGAATATTAATATGAATATTAATCATGATTATGTGGCCACAAACACTACAGAGAGATAGAACTGATTCAACAAAATGCAGCTGTAGAATTTCTCAAACTTCCTTGGAAGGTGAGCACTCAGACTGCCTCCCTCCCAGCTACTATGGGCTGTGTATTCCAAGGCAATAACAGCTTGGCAAATGTGCATCAGTCTGGAGGGCTGAAAGATAAGAAAATACACACGTTAGTAGATGAGTCATCCCTGGACTTTTGTAATACCACCTTTTATGAGAACAGTATTGATTCTGTACTATCTCTGTAACTGAAAATCCTGCTGAATTCTACACATGATTACATTTCTAGAGTCACCTGCCCTTGAGTCAGTTTGGTCACAGCTTGGTTTGAACTGCAGGTCAAACTGCCACCCCTCCATACCTGCACTGTTCATGTCTGGGCCTAACTTGCATTTATGTTTTAGCACTGCAGGCTGGGTTCAAAACCAAAAGGGAGTTTTGTGCAGCCTTGGTTCAAACGTTAAAACCCCCACAGCCTCTTACCTAAATCTCTGTCCCTCTGCAGCTCTTCTACAGTCATCACCATTGTCCTTAAATCTCCCGGGAGTGGCATATTTCAGTTAGGTCCAGACATGTACTTACTGAGCTGTCTGTCTACCAGGATGATGTGAAATTTCACTTTTCTGATCTTGTCAGACACTAAAATCACTAAGTTTTCCATCAATCCATATTCCAGTTATTTTCAGGACCTCATGATTTATGATTTTGCTTCTATCACAATGGATTTAAAATATATACACCTCAAAATGCAGATCGGTCTTACATGGTCACCATTAAATGCATGCTTGCTTGTTGCAACCATCCTGCAGCCATCAAATATATGCTTGCAAATACACACAAGTACATATTTTCTTTTTGTTACTTTGTGTTCTCTGTATGGGTGATGCATGAGAGAGATACCAAAAGCAGCTTATTTCTTTCTTCCTAAAATCAGTATTTTTAGATCCAGTCAACAATGAATATTATTTCCATATTCAGTTCTCTCACAGATTTTGTTGCTGTTTAATATTCTGTGGCTTAATAAGCTTCTTTTCATTACATGTATAGAAATGGTTCAGAGTTAATCAGGTTAATAAAATATTTTCAATCTATATCAGTCTGACATCTTGGTTCACTATTAATGCCCTTTCTGATGTAGCTTTCTGGGAAAGCTCTGGCAAACCTCCAGAGCTGTTCATAGCAGCCACTATTAAGAGATATTTGGATAAATAAATACATTCAGGGGCATTTTGTAGTAAATACTTGGAAATCCTTTCGGGGAGAGGTGGAAGCTCTCAGAATCCTATTGGTATTCAGACATGGCACCTTTGTTGGCCTGCTGAGTGTCAGCCAACCAGTTTGGGTATCACCCAACCCATCATCTCTCAGGTTCAACCATCAGGTTCATCCATAAAAGCAACTTTTGGTACCACAGTCAGATTCTGAATGGTGTAAAAAAATATGTTGCTGTGTGTGTGGATTAGTGCCAAACATGAGAATAAACAGGTTCTGACTTGCTGCTCCCATAGAAGTGTTTAACTGCATGGCACAACCATGGGATCTCGTGCTCAAATGAACCACCCAGAGAATAGAGCTTCTGAAAGAGTAATAGGGATAAAAAACTATTATTTTCTGTTACGTGGCACCCCCAGGGAAGCTGTGGAGGCAAACACTGCGCTTTGTTCTGAGGAAGGAACTGGCAGAAAGGAGCAAATAAGGAAAATAAATAATTGGCTATGAAGAAATGAGCTGTGATCTTGCATAACAAAAGGATAGTGGCACTCTGTATTCCACACAGCAAAGGTGGATTGTCACAAAGTTTTGCAGGAATTTTTGGCACAGTGTTGTCTGGGTGGACATGAAAATTGTGGCTGGAGACCAGGACAAGCAGGCAGTTAAGTGCAGGCTGGATGTCAAGGAATGGTGGCTTTAGGAGCTGACAGAGTAAGGCAAAGTCACAGGGGCCTTCAGAAACCACTACAGACTTGTACCCAACAGTGAAAACTGGAGTGGATAGAAGGAGGTGGCTTGTGACACCATGGCAAGGGAGAAAGGAACATGCAGAGGGAGGTGAGGCTGGCAGCAGTGGCCAGGCAGTACAGCATCAAACAGCATGGAGTGGAAATGATGACTGGAAACTTTAATGAAGGTCAAAAAGGAATCAAAAGTTTAAGGGGAGCTTTGAAATTGTGTTTTGGTGTTTGTGAGGAACATTCTCTGTTTAATCTGACTGTGTCTTTGGAAAATTTGGCATCTGAAAGTGTTAGAAACGTGTTTTTTACTGTCTATAAACATCAGCTCCAGCAGTAAATGTCAGGAGCTGAGAGCAATACAGGATGCGCCCCAGAAACTTCGAGGACGTTTGGATCAAGGAGCATTTAATATATACAAAGTGAGGGTTAAACCCTGACAAGCCGCCCCGTGGGCCCTTCCTTACACGGTCCGAGACGTAGCTGGGAGTCAGACATGGATAATGTTCCTGTTGAAGGAAGAGAGGCGTGGTCCTGGAGCGCCACCCCTCGGGCAAAGCCGGGCAGCGCCCCGGGCCCGCCACACGGGAATTCCGGGCATTTTAGTAAGGAACTCTAATGTGTGTCTCTGATTATCCTTTGTCCACGCCTGTGGGTGGAGGGAAGGATTTTCATCTTTACAACACTGTGCTGACCCAGCGTCCTCGTGAGGGAAAGTGGAGGGGCAGGTACTGATCACTCTCACAGTCAGTGACAGGGCTCGGTAAAACAGTTGGAGCCGAGTCAGGAGAGGTTTAGGTCGGACATCAGGAAAGTTTTTTTTTTACCCAGAGGGTGGCTAAGCACTGGAATAGGCTCCCCAGGGCAGTGGTCAACAGCACCTGACAGAGTTCAAGAAGAGTTTAGACAACGCTTTCAGGGACATGGTGGGATTGTCGGGGTGTCCTCTGCAGGGCCAGGAATTGGATCTGATGATCCTGATTGNGGAGCTGAGAGCAATACAGGATGCGCCCCAGAAACTTCGAGGACGTTTGGATCAAGGAGCATTTAATATATACAAAGTGAGGGTTAAACCCTGACAAGCCGCCCCGTGGGCCCTTCCTTACACGGTCCGAGACGTAGCTGGGAGTCAGACATGGATAATGTTCCTGTTGAAGGAAGAGAGGCGTGGTCCTGGAGCGCCACCCCTCGGGCAAAGCCGGGCAGCGCCCCGGGCCCGCCACACGGGAATTCCGGGCATTTTAGTAAGGAACTCTAATGTGTGTCTCTGATTATCCTTTGTCCACGCCTGTGGGTGGAGGGAAGGATTTTCATCTTTACAACACTGTGCTGACCCAGCGTCCTCGTGAGGGAAAGTGGAGGGGCAGGTACTGATCACTCTCACAGTCAGTGACAGGGCTCGGTAAAACAGTTGGAGCCGAGTCAGGAGAGGTTTAGGTCGGACATCAGGAAAGTTTTTTTTTTACCCAGAGGGTGGCTAAGCACTGGAATAGGCTCCCCAGGGCAGTGGTCAACAGCACCTGACAGAGTTCAAGAAGAGTTTAGACAACGCTTTCAGGGACATGGTGGGATTGTCGGGGTGTCCTCTGCAGGGCCAGGAATTGGATCTGATGATCCTGATTGGTCCCTTCCAACTCACCACATTCTATGATTCCTTATGGCTTCCAAGCACAGTCAACTCTTGATGTCATTGCTTTAAGGTGCCAGTAGGATGCAGGATAATGTGACTCAGGGAAGGGTCTACAGCAGAGGAAAAGGTAGCAGTGATAGTACTGAATAGAGCAGAAATTGGTTCCTAGTAGCAAGCTGACACACTCTGAAATGTTTTCAGACACAGGGAGCTCCCTTGAGCAGAAGTGGGGAGAGATACCCATGATACGTGTCTAAATGCTCCCTTGAAAAGTTCAGAGCTAAGATAAAAAAAGTTCCCTCATGAAATAAAATTAACATGGACTCACTCGTGATTACATTCAAGCTGCCTTCTGGTTCATGAGGAACTAAGATCTTCATGAAACGAAAAGAGAATGAAATACTGCAATGTTAAACACACTCAAATAAAGGAGTCTGGATTTTGCAAAATGGCCAAGAATATTGTGCTATTTTGGTTTTCAGTTTAGTTTGAAGTGTGAAAGACACAGTTCTTAAAAAAACATCAACCACAGACTTTTGTCTTCATGTCTGAGCCATAAACCACAGGTAGTACTCATTCCAATTAGCTGCCTCACTCTTTAATTCTTAGTTTACTGTTAATTTTCACTTTAAAGATTTTAACAAGGTGTGAGAAATAAATTACCCTCTCAAACTGATAATCCACAAAATGGCTCAAAAGACATGTAACTGAATAATTTTACACATATAAGTGGCCAGAAGAAAGACGGCAACTAGAGGTTGCACCAAAAGAAAACTTTCCTGTGTCCTCTGTTCTTCCCCCTTCACACCTGTTCTTTGGGGGAGAAAGGGGAAGAAATCCCTTGGTACAATTCAGAACTGTGGAATGTGGATGGTTCCAGCAGGGGTGAGGAGGAGTGTTGGCTTCCATCTCCCTTTCTCTGCTTACTGTAGCATTCTGGCTTGTTGGTTGGTGGGTTTGGTTTAGTATTCCCCCCTGAAAACACCAACCCAGAACGCAGCACTAGTCTGGAATATGAGTCTACTGCTGGTTTGACCCAACAACTCAGGGACTTACTGGGAAGGATTTTGTTCTGGGGTAAATCTGGCCAGGACAAAGCACACAGGTGGAAACAGGAACTGGTCAGGTGTCAGGACAAGGCTACAAAGCTCTAATAAAGGCCAGGGATTGTGTGTGCTGAGAGTCTGAGGTGCAGAAAAAGCAAATGATTTGTGCAGAGTTGCGCCGGAAGTCTGTGGTAAAGGAGGGCTCAAGTCAAAAACCATGTACCTAGTCTAGCAAACGAGCTCCCCTTTATTTCTTTCTTTCTTCTCTAGAAAGACTATTTTTAGCTCTGGCGACTCACAGACACCTTAACAAAGATTCTTGTTATTTTTGCATGGGCAGCAAAGTTGTGAACTTTTATTTCTGGGATGCACAAAGAATTACTTTGCTTTTGTTTACATTTTCTCTTCCTTGCATTACTTGCAATGCTGCAGGCATTGCACTGCAGCACTTCTGCAAAAGCACGAGACCACAGCTTCTTTCTTGGTTATGTTCTGACTGCAAGGAACATCCCATTTCAGTCTTTAGGGCCGGAAATGACCAGAGTGATTGAAGTTCCTCAGAGCCCCAATACAAAACTGGTGGGTCCATCTTTGTGAGTGTGTGCTCTGGGAAACATGCAGCCCCCCTGTGTACAGGAAGACACGGGTTTGCAGCTCCAGCCACTGCTTGAGGGACAGAATTATGGAGCTGCTGCAGCAAAGGGGACACAATGTCCATCTGTGTCAAGGAACAGTCCAGCAGTGAAAAATGGCCTGGTGGTTGCTGTGCTGTGCTTTGGGAATTTAATAAATTTCATGGACTGGTTCCTTGTGCCAGGTAAGAGCTTATTTGCCTCCTCTAAGGAAAATATAAATTTAGGTTCTCAATAGCTTTACTTACCCTACAAATATTTCTAAAGGAAAGATATGATTTTTGTTTTTTCTCACTTATGTGCTTTAGCCTGTTGATCATGCTCTTAATGAAACTTCCAATTATAAACCTGGGGAGCCCTAGGGATGATGTATTAGTTATTAATTATTAGTAGAATGCTTATAAAAATCAAATAATATTTTAAAATCTAAGTCCCTTATAAATACACTTTAGCATACAGAGCCACTGCTCCATATTTGTGTCTGCATTCTACAGGGATTTGACTACTATACACAGCAGTTGACCAGACCTTCCTTGGATATAATGGATTCAATATAGAATTCCTTTATTTGATGCCATTCTCTCCATTAAAAGTTCAAAAACTTTGTTATCTTTGTGCCAGTTTATTTGAGGGAGGCTGAACTTCCTTGTGAGCTGCTGGCAATTGTATGATTTCTGCAATGAAGAGCAACATGATTGTGTAAAGAGAACAGAGACCCACTTCCTTAAGCATGCCCTACCAAATATACAACTTATTGTCTAATAAATAATATCCCTCCTCCAAAATGTTATGTTTAAATTTTTTTTTCTTAGTCATGAACAACAAAGAGTTGCTTCTAATAAACTGGTAGGAACTCGATTGGGGTTTTTTCTCCCATGTAAAGTGTGGTCTGTGTAAACACTTCTGTTTAGCACCACTCATAAGGTTCTACCATGCCAGAGATCTGACTTTGAAAACAGGAGGAAACGCTTGTTGTGAAGCTGCTATATTTTACTTCTGAGTGGCCTGGAAATCAGAAACGTTTTAAAACTTTGAAAAAACTCAAAGGATGGATTGTTAAATTTGGAATTACTACCTAGTGCCAGTACGCAAAGTAATTATTTTATTACTTAGACCATTCAGAAATTCAAGACATTCAGTCACTATCTTTAAAAACTGAGAGGGTAGTGGGTTTAGGAGTTTAAGCTTTTTTATTTTGAGTACTTCTCAACTACACCAGTAAGAGGGAAGGAATCAAGTAGGAGTGAATGAAAATATCTTCAGAAAAGAACTGGGATGTGAGGAGGGCATGCACTTGGAAGGGGTAAATGCAAGCAGCCATTTGGCTCATTCCAGGCTCTGAGCTATTCTTTGGCTCCTGTATGTGCTAAGAGCTTAAATTTTTCCCAGTGTGCTCTTGTAAGTGAGGAACCTTCAAGAGCAGAGGTGGGGACAGTGCCCAGGCCTTTGTAACACCTCCACTAAACCACTTTTTAGTTACTTTTCTGACCTCCTGGGCCTTGGGGAACATCTGTAAACTGCAGTTCACACTACAGCATCTGCAAGGATTCAAAGTCACTGCAGAATTCTAGCGTCAGTACATTTGAGTGTGGCTGCCCATGTTGTTGGATGTAAGTGAACAGGAAAGAGAAGAAGGGGAGGTGTGAGTATCTGATTAGAAACAGGCTGGTGGCAGTTACAAAGCTTCCGGGTTTGGTTTCCGGGCAGTTTTGCTCACAGGCTTTTACAGAGTTTGCATTAATCTTCACATAGAAAACAAGCTCTTCCACCAAATTGTCTGCTGGAATTGAGTCTTCAGCTCGTTAAAACCTGTGATCATGCAGATCTTTCCCCTCTGATGTGTAAGCCTATTCCAAGCTGTTCAGATCAATGCCTTGTCATTTGCCAATAACTGCCTGGGTCATTTATGTCAGTTGTGTGGAGGGAATAACAATTTAATGGTGCTCAGAGTGAAGTCAGTTTGAGATGAAGCTGTGGTTCAGTTTGTTTTAAATACTCTGAGTCCAAACCTGAATTCCTGTAATACAGTATTTCTGTGTGTTGATCACTGGCTGCCAGAAAGCAAAGATACAATTAATCATCCTGTTTTAATGATGCAAAATGTTTGAATGAAGTCACTGACTTAAACTTCTGAGACCATTAGGAAAATCCTAAATACAAAATCTGTTCAAGAGTCATTGAGAAACAATTATAAAAACTCTGGATCTGCTGTTCTCTTAAGTGGTGAATGCTCATCCTTTTAACAATGTTATAATTTTATCTGTTTTGACCAAACTAAAGATGCATTAGAAGAAATGTCTTTTTTAATGGATATCTTTCAATACTGGAGGACAGGTGTTCTCATTCAAAGCAGTATCTTCTTTATTTTTAGTTGTTTTTCAGCCAGATAAATAGCTGAAATGCAAGATAGGTGAGATGGAAGATCTGCAGCCCTGGCATGATGTAGAGATAAAAATGACCTTGAGGTACCAAATTTTGCCACTGTTTTGTTCCACATTGTGTCTGTTAAGTTTTGAACTCTAAACTGCTCATGAACTTAAGTACTAATGATGAAAAAGAAACAGAATAGTTGTGGTTGAAATAGTTGGTAAACTGATTCTTATAAGACCTGTGTAGTGGAAGATCATTCATTTTACCTATACTGATAAGAATTTTTAATTCTGTGCATTTGTGCTTGTGGCATTGCATCTGTGGTTTGCATCTAAACTAGAATCTACATGTACTGCAGTTCTTTCAAGCCCTGGTTTTGGGTTGGTAACTCCAAGGAACAAGTAGGATACTCTGCTGTCATTCAGTGTCTGCCTCTATTGCAGGGATCCTGATGGATATCCAGAAATACTTCAGGCTTAGTGATGGGAGGACAGGTCTACTGCAAACAGGTAATAAAATCTCTTCAGTTCAGACAGTTTATTCTGCCTTCCCTCTCTGTGGTCTGTTCCTAAAACACAGTTACTCATTCCTTCTACTTTCTCCTCATGTGTGGTATTGCTTACTTCCACTTGTGGGCAGGCTGACTATAATGTAAAAAAATAAAAATCAGACCAGAGTCCTTCAAAAATCTCACAATATGTGAATCACAAAAGATGGAGGATTTCTCAAGAGTTATAGAACCTGAGTCATTCATACACATTTTATTTTTGTATAGGTATTTTGAATCTGCATTTAGCTTTTTTTCAGATGTCAATCCCTGTCCTAGTTCTACAAACTTAGCCTGCCTTTAACCCCTGCCCTAAACATACCCTGAGTTTATCTGAGGGATGAGCAGCACAAACTACAAAAATAATTTGACCAATGTTGTCTTTCCTTGTTCCTGGATTTTCAGTGTTCACCATGTGTTACATGCTGGCTGCCCCCATCTTTGGATACCTCGGAGACCACTACAACAGGAAAGTCATCCTTGGAGCTGGGATTTTCTTCTGGTCTGGTGTAACCTTGGGCAGCTCCTTCATCACTGAATCGGTGTGTTGCTTTTTTAGAGGGTACTATGAAAATAATCTGCTTATATCCTCTAACCACATTTCGAAAAGCCTGGACTAAATGTACTCTATGCAGGAATACTTTATAGGATGCTGGAGTCCAGCCTAGGCAATGGAGAGCCCACACATTACTGTTGCAAATGATGGAGTCTTTTGTCCTGAATGTTGGTTGTTTATGACCTTTCTGTGTAGCAGCTTGTTTGGCAAGCATATGTTCTATTCACTCTACCCTGAAATTAGCCTGTGGGTGTCACTGAGAAGTCACTGCTATGCAGAAAGAGACAGCCCAGCAGTGAGATGTGAAGGGAGCAGGTGTGAGTGGAGGGAATACAGACATAGGCAAAAGGCAGTTCAAGTCTAATTTCCTCTGGTGAATTTGATCCACTAAAATTCATCTCTTTAATTTTAAGCTTTCTTTCTTGCATGGATTTTTTGAACAATAACATGTCTTTTCCCTGCAGTATTACAGGATATTTGTTCTTTCCCGAGGATTGGTTGGCATTGGCACAGCCAGTTACTCCACAATAGCACCCACCATCATTGCAGACCTGTTTGAGGAAGGAAAAAGGACCACAGTGTTATCTATCTTCTATATTTTCATTCCAGTGGGAAGGTTAGTTTTCTTGCACTGACTGGCCTTTTGAAATTCTGTCTGATCACACCTTCAATTCAATATCCCTGAGCCTCAGTGAGATATATTTTGATATATATCTGCATCAGCTCTTGCAAAGGGATTTGTCATTTCCTTAGAAAGTTTGAATACAGCTGATGAGGTTTATTTCTGTACTTACCTTGGAAAAAAATTCCCCTACCCTCCACCCCCCAACATTTTTAGGGAGAATCTAAACTCTGGCTTCGAATAAAATATTGAATCAATTCTAAAAGAAATATAGGCATGAGGATGTGTAATTTATGTCTCGGGTTTGGAAGACAAAAGCTTTTAGATGTTTGTTTATTTGACAGATTATTCAAGAACACTCCTTTAAATTCTCCCAAGGAAGAATTGTTACTTCCCTCTCCTCTCATAGTTAAATTGACATTGTGTCTGAAGAAGAGAAGGAGTAGGGCTTTTCAAGTGGTTTAGAGACAGACTGTGTATTAAATCAGGTAGCCAAGGCTGGGCCCAGAAGGCAGATTAAAACTAGAGAAATTCCTGAAGGGCATAATTCCTGTGGCTGGCACAGAATGGAGTAAACAACAAACTGCTTTATGGGCTGTTTGATCTGTGTTTGCAGTGTCATTTTACAGAATATGGATTCCAAGGGGAATATGGGACATTACTGCCACCGTGTCAAGTTTGGAACAGACCATGAGGGCTGTTTCTGTTTACTTCTTTTGAAGACTGTGATGAAGAAATGACATGTCATTTCAGCCACCCAGAGTTCCTTGGTACTCACTCATCATTCCTTTCTGTTGCTCACAGTGGCTGTGGTTATATGCTGGCAGCTGGCATGGCAAAAATCACTGGGGACTGGCACTGGGCATTCAGGGTGAGTCACTCCTTTTCATTCACTGTAACATCAGAATCATCACTGGGGTTGGGATTCCTTACTGTGTTAAAAGAGGTGAGCAATGGAAGGACTTCCTGCTGTTTCACTGGTCATGAATGTGGTGTCTTAAGAGAACTCTTCCTGCAAGACAAGTGGCAGATTTCTGCCTGGTTCTGGCAGGTGTAGTGAAATTGTGCAGTTGCTAGGGCAGCTGATGTTCCTCTTACCTGAGGACACATTTGGAATGGTTGTCACTGCACAAAGACCTCCTCAAACAGAGGAATCTGAAGGTAAAATGATCATTAAACTGGTAGCACCAGTTTTCTGAAATGCTGTTGGGAACAACTTCTATTATTTGAGGGTTTCAAGAAAAAAATCTCTTCTGGTCATGTCATCATGATGTCTCTCCATACCCAGTGCTTTGGAAGCACTTTGTCACTTTGTATAGCTTGTATACAAAATTAACTAACACATACACGAGGGTGGGGCAGAATGTTCCCTGGAGTAACAGTGATCTCATTCACATGACACTGGTGATGGCATCAGTGATTCTTGTGTCTGTGGCCAGAGTACTGTGGTACAGTTTTCTTTCTTCACATGTTTTTCTTCAAAATCAGATGGACCCATCATCTACTTGTATGATGGAGAGGGGGGATATGTTATCTTTCCTCCAAAGTCACCATAAATCACTATAGTCACCCTCCTTTACAAATATAACCCACAAACAGCAAGACACATCTGTTTCTGAAGAAATGCAGTTCTCCAATATGTGGTTCTAACACTGGATTTTAATTGCTGTAAAGTTTTTACTATTAGAAAAACAGGTATCCTTGATCTAACCAAATGTGTCTATAGGTAACTCCTTGCATGGGAAGTCTAGTCCTGGTTCTCCTGTTTCTCCTGGTCCCTCACAGGATCCAGAGAAGGACAGAAAAGCACAGAGTACTGAGCATCTCCGGCACAATACGAGGAGCAGCTGAGAAATCTGGAGTACACAGAGCTGGCAAGACTACTTGGTGTCAAGATGTTGGATCACTTGCCAAGAAGTAAGTGGTTTGAGCAATTAAATTTCCCTCCATTGAGGAATGACCATTCCATTACAAGAAATATGTCCGCGGAATTTTGCTCTGCTCCTTTATGTCTCATGCTGTTTGCAAGGTGATGGACTTAATAAAAGTCTTTCTTCCACTCCTTTACAAGAATGCTACAGAAGAAATCAAAAATATCTTTGCTTCTTCTATCCTCCCATTTTGAGGAGTGGGGAGGAGACACAGTTATGATGGCAGAGTGCTGCTATTTAAATCCAGCTCTACTTTCTACTAAGTTTCCCCTTCCCTCTTGCTTTAGCCTTCAGGATAAAAGAGATTGGTTAAAGTGCATAATTTGCAGGTATAGATTTATCTGGAATTCTTAATGCCCAAGGCAGGTTGGATCAGATGTCTCAGGCACACTCTCTGTGGTATTTGGGAGCCTCAGATACACGAGGTCAGAGTGTAGGAACCCAACACGGTTTACAAAGCAATTGTCCACATTGCCACATTGCCAGCTGTGACTGGAAAATGACCTCTTCCTTTTAACCATACAAAAATGAAAGACAACACCAGCTCACCTGCAGGACAAAGTAAACACAAATTGCAGCAGGTTTTTTTCCCCTGCCTCAGGCAGTGACAGCCTGGCCAGGGCAAGAGGAAGAGCAGGAGTGGCTCTCAGTGCAGGTGCTGCTGCTCCAGACCCGGCTCCACACCCACCTCCCGTGCCCGCAGCGCTCCCAGAGCCAGTGCTTTTCGGCGCTTTCCTGCACCCTCTGTCTTTAGAGTGTTCTTCTTCTAGAGGATCCCACGTTCTCTAGTCGCCCATTAAATCTGTATCCTGTTTGTTGGATTGCAGTTCGCGGGCATAAATTTTCCTGAATCAAAAATGAACCTTTCTGACATTTCAACAACTAGATTATCACCAAAATGTCTTTCCTACAGAGATGTTCCAGCAATGTTGTAAAAATAGTTTTTAGTTTCATTTTCCTTTAGCAATTGATTTCCAAAGCATAAAGTCATACTGCAAAAAAACAGGTAGTTCCACTTTTAATCAATTCCAAAAGTCCTTTATCTTTAGAAGATGGAGAATTAGGTTCATTTCTTAACAAATCCTTTAGTCTGGTGGTCACCTGTGACTTTGCAGCACATATTTAATCTTAATATTTCAAACCTCCCTATTGACCTCAAAGGGAACTTTCTCCTAAGTTATTAAATTAGGAAGAGACCAGCAAAAAAATTATTTTCTCCTAGAATATGAAAGGAAGGAGACAAGGTCTGGATAGTTTTTAAAAATGCTTCTCTCTTTGGCTAAAAACTCACTGTGCAGACTGGGAGTCTATTTTTACTCACTCAGGCAGAATTGAGGGGTGCTTCAGTCACTGAATCTTCACAGTTTGGAAGACTCAGATGTTACTCTCATTTATACTGGTTACATGAGCAGCTTAAAACCATCCTGAGGCATTTAGACTTAGACATAGAATACTTTCCTTTAGCTACTAAGCCATTAAATTATTGCCCATTATCTATTGTTGTACTTCTATCAAAAAATTCACAGCAATTGTTTTAGCAGAAGTTGGTGATGAAATCTGCAAGAGACCAGGATTTAACATGAAACCAGTAATAAAGCCTGATCAGAGTTCAGATATTCAAGGGAGTGGATTTTGATTATGTCTGAATGAATTGTGTTGTTATTGCTTGAAATCCTGGGTATTGCAGGTAGGCTTTCCCTTTTCCCTCACACCCCATCCTTTCTAACATCTCTCATTTATCTTTCTTTGACTTTCAGTTGTAGTTTTATCTGGTCCTCTCTGGGTCTGACTGCCATGGCCTTTGTCACTGGAGCCCTGGGAATGTGGGTACCACTGTTCCTGTACAGGGCTCAGGTTGTCCAGGGCATTGTCCCACCGTGTCTCCAAGAATCGTGCAATTCATCTAACAGGTGAGCTATGACTGTGGAAACACCCTTGGAAACACTGCTCGGCAATAAAGCACAAAGGTGGAAGTAGGATGTGACTGAACATTTCTTGTGAAGGGAATGGAGTGTGAATGTTAGACTAAATTGCTTCCAAGTATGCTGAGACACTGCTATTTGTTTGTTTATGATCACTCCGTTAACTGGAAAGATCCTGCAAACTCTGTTTAAGTAAAGTGGAAAGAAGCAGTAACAGGAACACTTGTGGGGAAAAAGGAACAGCTTTAGCAAAGAGATTTCAGTTGACAAATGACTGTGCACCCCAAGCTACTTAAATACACATTAAAGTATATTTAAATCCTATTTCTTGGCAACTTTCCTACTATATTCATGTTAGGTTGGCTTTAAAATCCCTGCCATGTTGGCCAGACCATTGTGGCTCCCAGCATGATGAAGGCTTGATGATTTTGATCAAATATCATATCATTGCATCAAACCAGAATCATCTGGTCTTGTGAATACCTGCCAGCAGAGCTCTGCTTACAGATCAGTCCAGACCTAATGAAGATCCATGAATAAATATCAAATGTTGGAGATTTACAATAGTAGAAGACTTTGAAGTACTCAGAACACAACTTCTTGTGAATCACTCTTCCCCAGTCAGGAAGAGAAGTTTTCCCTCACAATGTGTTATCCAGAATACAAAAATGTGTTTAGTGTTCCTCTTGAGTCTTCAAGGCCACCCTCAGTCACAGTGAGCACTGGGACTGACTCCCAACCAGTGGCCTCCACACAAGTGTCCCTTTCTTCTGGAGATATCCCAAATCTAGTTTCAGTCTCTGCCTTTGTGATGGATTTTGAAGAATTAAGTGCTTCCTATATTGCCTTTCCAGGTAAAGAAATTAAAGAGAAAAGCAGTAACCACACCTTGAGTGTGTCCTCTGCTAATGGAGTTCTGCTTTTCTGCAATGGAGTAAGTGAGTCAACTCAAAAGTGATTTCTGAGTTGTAGTATACCAAACGCATTGAATAGTCATCTCCAAATCCTTCAACGGGAAAAGCAATTGTCCTTCCATGGATGCCACCAGTGGCACATCACTTATTAATGATTGTTACTGAGAAGGGAGTGAACCCAGGAGTCTGGCTCAGAGTAGGTAGAGAAGAGTTTAAGCTGTTTGGCTGTATCTTTTCACAGATACAGTTTAAATAATTCCTTTGTTATGATGAAAGTGTTTGCCTCTGGTTTGTTTTCTAATCCACTTCTGAATTATTATTCCACCGTAGTATTGGGAGAGCAGTTATGGTCTTCAGAGAAGTAAAATGCAGCTCCTGATTGTTTAACCTCATGTGCTGCTTCTTATAGGATGCTTTAAAAATAACCTTGGTATAAGCTCGTGCCAGAAGCAGCATAAGACTTATTCTAGAAGGATGTAAAGAAACAGTATATAAGCAATTATGTCAGACCTGCAGCTGATGGTGCTGTAGAAACAGAGCTGCACATTCCCGCACTTGCCCAGGGATACTTTAAGGACGCTTTTCCCTCTGGCTGTTCAGCAGTTGCAGGGCTTTGTTTTTAGGATCACTTAGACTCCCTGGAAACATAAATTCAAACGGCACCACAATTGACTCAGGTCTTAATCCTGAGATTAAGATAAATAGGCACTTTGTTCAGGTCTTTGTGCAGACTGCTTCCGAACAGATAAGACAGATAAGTGAGCATTCCTAGACCCCAGAAGATCCCAGAGGAGCCTTTCTCCGGGACTAGGTTCTGTACTCTCCTACTCCCTGTCAATTAAACTGTGCTTGCATTTAGTTTTGGCTGTTCTCTTTTATTCCAGCTGCAAGTTTATTTCAACTGCAGTTTACAACACATGAATATTCCAAACACAATTCCATGAATACTTCAATCAACTAATGTCACCTTGGAACTTGCCTCTTCAAACAAATCTCTAAGACAGTTATTCTGCCTAGTGACAATCTCTACCATCACTATCAAACTGTAGTGAGTGATGAATCAGAATCCTGAAGAACTTGCAGGGAGAGTACAAATATACTCAAAGTTTGTTATCTTGCACAGATAACAAACTTTTTTTTTTCCCTTGTGGAATTATTGAGTTCTTCCTAATCAGCCAGAAAGAAATTAAGAAGTGGATGCACTGTAGCTTAAAAAAACAGATCATATCCCAGCTGGTTACTTTGCTTTGCAGTTAGAGAAAGCTCAGGAAAATGTACTGAACTTACCATGTAACACTGAAATATTCAGGAGTACCTGTGCTCAGAATACACTGATCCTGTCCCCATTTGCCTCTGGAGAAACACGGTGCATTAAACAATCAGTGGCACCACTGGGCTTGTTGCAGATTACTTAATTTGTCATGCATGTCTCATTTGAGACAGAGAGAAAAGCACATATGGAAGTCCCTTTGGAAGCTGAATCTTCTAAGCTATTCAGACACATTATTTTTAAACGTGAACTTGGGATTCATGAAGACACATTTGCAGACACACAAACCTGAGTGACTTTGGAAATTGTGCATTCAGAAAATGCTTTATGGACCTGGCGTAGTTAATATTCAGTATTCCTTGAACTCTCCTGGGAAGTGGTAGGTGTTTTCTAGAGTCAGAGAAGTGACTCATCTCAGCTGTGCTAACCAGAGGGTTAAAATTTAGATGTATATCCTTCCATGAGCTAGGATCTCTTCCAAGACAACAGGTTGTGATGCAGAGTTATTCCATCTGTGTTTCAGGGATGACTGAGTAGATTGGTTCACAGGGTAACCAAGATGACTGTGTCTCCTCTAAATCACTGCATGTCCAAGCCAGGTCCTACTGGGCAGGGTCCTCCCCGAGCCTGGATGCATAAAACCTGCTCTGTAAAGAGGAAAATATCTGCTTCATGGGGTACCCCTCTTCCACTGAGGCTTGGGATTACATCCATTTAGGAGGAGTGGGGGGGTTACATCAAGTGGAATAAAATTCAAGTTCCCCATTAAAGAGTCCTCTGAGACTACAGGTATAAGATAACTCCATTTATTTTTCCACAGTCTGGTCTTATTATGCTCAACTGAATCCTTTCCTTTGTCTCCAGCCTAATATTTGGAGGCATCACCATTGGGACAGGAATCCTGGGTGTCATTGCTGGGGCAGAAGCTGCAAGAAGATTAAGGAAGATACACAATAAAGCTGATCCTCTGATCTGTGCCACCAGCATGTTCATTTCTGCCCTGTGCCTTTACACAGCTCTGATGGTGGCCCAGACCAACATCCTTTCCACTTTTGTGAGTGACAATTAGCAAAATGTCTTTTGGCATCCTCAGGAGAATGGGAAGGGAGAGGTGAGGGGTGGCTTTTGCAGAATTCTCTGCAGTCTCCTGGACCATTAAGGGGTTTCAGGGACTTGGGACAAGGTGGCCAGGTAAGCACTGGGAATGGTGCTCCAAAGCTGCCCAGAGCTGTGGTCTGTCCTGTGGGATCCGTGTTGGATGTTCCTTGTCTAGTACAAAGGGCAGGCAGAGCACTACAGTCTGGGCCTGCAGAGCCCACACTGAGATAGAGAATCATAAGTCTGTGCAGTTTGCTGCATAAAACTTGTCCCTTATGCAAAAATGCAGTTAAAGCAAATCTCAATCTTATGTTAATTTTTAATGCTATTTTGCTAATTTAGTATTCTTATTTATTTTTGCTCTCTGAATGCTTAAAGATTGGTGTTGTTGGGACTGTACAATACACACAATTCTTGCTAAGAAAAATTTAGCCCCGACCTTCACAGCTCCAGATCACCAGCTGATCTCCAAAGTCAAGCTTTCGGCAAAGCAAACTGAAGTATAAAACACACAAATTCTGTTCTCAGTAAAAGGAAAGACAGAAACCTAGCAGGAATGACAAATTGTTCATAAAATCCGTTAGAGGGAACTGGATGTAAACCTTATTTTGACTATAATCTGGTAACAGCTAGGGAAAGATTCCAAGGTTTTTTCCTGTGAGTCCACAGGCAAAATCACCATGATTAACATAAGAGGATCCATGTAAAGTTAATTACAATAATCATAGTTCTCTGCAAAAGAATACTTTTACAGTTTTTTTGCTTCTAAGAATAACCCTTGTTCCAAGAGGTTTTCCTTTTGACTCCTCAGGAATGTGTATTCCTGTGGAAAAACATCTTCATACCAAGAGAAAAACAAGTGGATTTGCTTGTCTGAGTGTGTGTACACAAAGCAAAATTTGAAATTGAAGATTATTTTTGGATTCAAGAGTAGAGATCTGAGTGCAGGATCTGAGTTCGAGTCTCTGCTACTCTGGGCAGGATGTCCCAACCTGTGTCCAGGCGTGGCTGAAAGGGATAATATTTTCTGAGGCTGCAGCTGTAAGAACTGTTGGGGCCCTACCCATTGATGTCTGGTTCTCCATCTCTGATAGATTAGGAAATTCTCACAGGGCACCCAGGCTTCCAGGCTGCCTGTCTCTTGGGGTCCATTCCAGTTTGAAAGTTCTCGCTCTGAAGGAGCCTCCAAGGGTACTTGGACTGGCACAGAGGTGTTCTACTGGTTTCGTTTGCACCCCTGAGCAAAGGGAGATTTTTGTGCACTATTTAAACCTGTGCTGAATGTTGCTCTTACCAGAATCTTGCTTTCCTCTTCTTGAGTTCAGTAGTTCATAGCAGTTAATTTGTGAGGGTGGTATATGTTTCCTATTTTGGCTCTTCTATTGAGGATTTGTGACTCAAAGCAACCCACATATCTTCTCTGATTCCTTTCCCCTCTTTTAAGATGACTTTGTGTTTATAAAGACAAAAATGTTTCATTTGTAAGTAGATGGGTATGTGCAACACAGATAAGCACAGTCAGTGAGCCTGCCTTCATCTTCACAACAAAGATAGGCAATGCACTGTGTACAGTCACTGCTTTCTTCTCTTTTACAGATTTTTTTTGCATTTGGAGAACTATTTTTATCTGTTAACTGGGCTGTTGTGACAGACATACTGCTGGTAAGTGCTCATGAACCTGTTTCCTTATTTCAAGGGTTTTTTTCAATATAATACTATTTCTAAGGGCTGCATCTTGGTGGCTTTCTGGGAAGAGATGAGTGAACTCCTGCTAAGACTCCCATCATGCAAACACCAAGGTATCAGCAGTATAACTGCAGCACTAACATGCACAGGGAGAGGTGCTGAGGCTGCACTGCTGCTTTACTAGAAGCCTGTACTTGGAGTGGCCCTTAGGAAACATTTGTGATCTGGAAGGTAACAGGGTTTTGGCAGCTAAAAGAGTAGGAGATGCTGGAACTGAAAGTCTGTATGGGGTTTGGGAAGGCTACCAAAATGTCCCTGTCTTTGGAAGTGCCCTGGGATGTGAAGGAGTGTTCCCCAGGAGTGTTGCACCTGCTTTTTTATTCAGACAACTTTATGACAGAGGGTGCAGGAAGGGCTCTGAAGCCCCCAGAGACAGCACAGCAGGGTTTGCAAACTGTGCCTCTTCAGGACTTATCTATGCAGGGCTCTGGGCTGGGATCTCAGGAGATGGCGGAGTGCAGGATGTCACCTGCATCACTGCCATGGTGTGGGGCCCTGGGCACTCACTGTGGCCAGGCAGGATCCAAAGGCTCCTTCAAAGTCCCCCTGTTGGGGCTGTTTTGTTTCTTCTTTTCCCAGTGGATCCCACAGTGCCTTGAGCTCTTGTGTACAGTTTCCACCGTGCAGGAGGACCTGAGTAATAGTACAGGCAGAGCCTCTGCTAATTTGTATGAGCCTTGGAACTGTAGGAAACACTCCATCCTTTTTTTCCATTTTTTTTTTTGTTACAGCTTTGTTCCATCTGTCTCCTGTAGTTACAGATATGGAATATTAAATAAATGTGATAAGGAAGAGGTGCAGGGCACTGGGAAATACCAAGTCCATTTAGCTTTTCTCATGCTCGCAATGCCCATGATACACTAAGTGCATAACAATATTTGATTTGTATTTCTCAAACATAGCCTGTAAAAGAAATCTGAGTGTAGGACAGATGACATGATATCCCTGGAAAGCCAAGAACTGACAGTCTCCAGTCTCTGCAGTCTGTCAGAGCCAGGTCTGCTTCCCAAGCTCAGTTTTCTACTGCAGTTTCTTTCTCTCTCTCTCTCTCTCTCCCTCTCTCTCTCTCTCTCTCTCAAAGAGCCTGTTCCCAAAGTGCAGATGCTCATCTGGTACTCCAGATGTGTTCCAAGAGAAAACAAAATCTTGGTAGACAGTACACCTCAGTCCAGGCCAAAGTGTGCCATGGCCTCAGAGAGGAGGAGCTGTTGGACTGTTCCTTTATCCCATGGGTGACAAGGACTTCAGAGCAGCCAATCCCATGCGACTCTGCTCTCACTGGCCCAGCACTGTGAGAGCAGGATCTTTTTTTCCTTTTAAACCCAACTTATCGTGCATGTTAACATGTCCTTGAAGGCAGCTATAGAGCCACAATAAAGGTTATATACCTTGAGTTTGTCTCTTGGCAAAACACCAATCACTCCATTAATTCGTGTTTGAGACACACTTAGTAATATTTAGATCAGCTTCAAAACAAAAACAAGTTGTGGAAGAGAGGGCTGGGAGAATATCAAGCATATTTGTCTCTGATATGAGCAAGTAGTTGGAGAAAAAAGGTATGAAGGTTTGAAATTGCTTCTGTCTCATTCTAGGTGTAAATGCTTTAATGTATAAATGCATTATTGAAAGAGACACAAATTATACAAAATCATGCTATACTTCTTCAGGCACAGTTGATCTTCAATAGCATAGGCATAAAGCCCTTACTACCCCCAAATTACTGTATTTCATTTGACAAAATAGTTCTAATCTACGTGATGCTTTGCTGTGTTCTGGATGTGGCACCACATCTCCAGCTTGTTATTTGAACTGTGTGAACTCAAAAGCAATGTCATTGTGGGGCATTGATATCCAGATACTTCAGGTGATACCCAGTTACAGGCAGTGCCATCAAAGCACCACCAGCCACCCCCTTGTCTCACAAGTTGAGTCCCCTCCCTCTGTCTCCCACTGTTCTGCAAGGCCTCAGCTGACACTTTTTCCAGCCACAGCAGCTTCTTCAGCTCCAGGCACCCCAGTGTCCCCCCAGCAGGACCAGGCCTGCTGACACAGGTCATAGGAGATTCTTCTCAGAGCTTGTCAGGGTTCAATCTCCTTATTTGCAAATCATTTTGACTCCAAGGGGTTCTGGCTGGAGCCTTGTGTTGGTTGCATGGCCAAGCGAATCTGTACAAGCTGCTGTGTATGGAAGGGAGTCACATTTAGCTACTTTATTGTCATTCCCTTCTGTGTCTTCTTTTCTTGAATGTTTTTTCCTCAACAAAACATACAATGTAGTTTTTTTTCTGATGACTTCTCTGTCTCCAAACTCATAAACAGTGTTTGAATCTAAAATATAAAGGTAATGGATCAGACTGTCTGGGATGTCGCAGAAGCAGTTGGTGGTTCCTGAGGTTCTCTCTGTTGTTCACTGGCCTGTGGGCTGTGTTTTGTTGCAGTACGTGGTGACACCGAGGCGACAATCCACTGCCATCTCCCTGCAGATCCTGGTGAGCCACCTTCTGGGAGATTCAGGCAGCCCCTACCTCATCGGGCTTGTAAGTGAATTCTTTACTTATTGAGCCTCCCTTGGGGTAAAATTCCTAGAGACTGAAAGACTGACACACAGAATTGTAGGCAGTGCCTGGTCCAGCCACATAGGAGTTCCCTTTGTCCTCAACCAGGTGAAAGCCAGAGTCTCACCTGTGTTGTGTCTGGCAGAGAAGGCACCTTCTCTCCTTGAGAGATTCCTCCTGCTGAGTGTCTTTTTTTGGGCAAATGAAGAGACCACTTTGGTCACTGGTGTGTATCAGGAAACTCCTCTTTGTGTGTGTGAACATAACAAGCAACACCCTGTGTCATGGAAAATGGCTGAAATGAGCTGCAAACATGGGAGGTGCCCCAAAAGCTGAAACACCTTTTGTGCATCTCCCTTTGACCAATGGTTTAAGCTTCCTGCCTGAAAGATTAAACTCTTTGTGCCTCTCACTCCTCTGGGGCCTCATTCTGCCTGTGCTGTTGCCTCCTGCCAGTCAGTGTGTGCAGGACCTGCAGTCAGTCACCCTAAATAGCAGCTCATCAAAAGGATGAAAACAAATAAAGCTTATCCAGATGAGATTAAGTTCAGGTAACCTTGCAACTTCTTACAGAACAGAGACAATAAACCCAGGAATAAAACTGCTCAGAGATCAGCAGATATAAGTGGGATCCTGCGCAATGAGCACCTCATGTCTTCTGGAATGCCTCTGGGAGTCCATACACTAACACTGCCTGTGCTTTCATGTCCTGCTGTTTTTTCCTAACCTTCTTCAGCCAACCCTTTAGCTTAAAACCTGGCTGAAGACTCAGGGAATAGCCTATTTGAGAGGCTGTTTTTCTTCCCTCTGCAATCCAGAGATCTTTTCACTAAGCATTTTAAAATTAAATACACTAGGTTTGTACTGTGGCCATTACACTCACTGCAGTCCCTAGGTGCCCAGAGTTATCTTGCTCTTAGCAAATTGATATTGTCATAAATAATCCCACAAAACCCAGCAAAAGTTGAAGAGTCTAATATTTGTGCATTTCAAATCACACAGTGTATTCTAACCATCAAGAACCAATGTGGGAATAAAACTGAGTGCTTTCAACATTTATCTTTTTGTTTATGCTAAGAAGATATTTCAAGTTCCTTGAGTGTTGAATCTTACTGAATTTGTTGAGACCAGCTTTTTTTTCTGTCTACAAAAATAAAATTTGTGTTTATCGTTTATAACCTTTAGAACTTCACTGTCCCACCAGTGCAAAAAGCAGCTACCTGGTATCTTCCTCTCCCCAATTCCTCACAGTATCACTCCATGACTCCTCAGAGGCCTTTTGGCTCAAAAGCAGCCCCCACTCTTGTCTCTAATTAATTTCCAGCTCTTCATTTTGTAATGAGTGTTGCTGTTTGTGCCTGCATTGGTGCTATTAACCCCCTGTTTCCATGCACTGGGTGCCAATAAGGGAGGTATAAAGTTATTGAACAGCATCAAGAAATGCTAAAGCTTGTTTCCAAATTGCTGTGCTGTGCTGTGCTGGCTGGGCCAGGAAATGGCAACATATATTTCTTACCCCTGTGACTGCAGGCACTGAAGGTATAAAAGAACATGAGATTCCTTGACCAACAGCAGCTGGAAAGTAGTGGTATCCAGGTGTGCTGGATCCTGGGCTTGACATACCTGGAGAGCAGACTCCCATCCCTGTCTGCCTATTTTCACAGTTCCCAGTCTGTTCAAACCACAAGAAGACAGTGATTCATCCCACATTAATGGTGGCCTTGTTCACTCCCCAGATCTCTAATGCCGTCCAGGCCAGGAGCACTCCATCGTTCCAGCAGAGTTTCCGGAGCTTGCAGTGCAGCTTTGCCATCTGTGCCTTTGTTGGGGTCTTGGGAGGAGGATTTTTCCTCCTGACATCTTTGTACATCATGGAAGATCGGAAAGAAGCAGAAAGGCCCTGTGGTGTCTGTACACCCTGAGGACCTCCCAACCCATCTCTGGTGGCTTCCCTGTTTAGACACCAGCCAAACAGCTCTGTAAAACCACCAGTATCTGCATGGTGGCAATGCCACCTTAGTTTCTATTAAAAAAGATAAAAACAAAATCCCAGCAAAGTCTCAGATGAAACAAACCTCCCATGTTGAGCAAAAGACCACAGAGCTCACAAGGAGCAGGGAAGGTCCGTCAGTGACACCTGCAAACTGCTGCAGTAGCTGGAGGAAATACCATCCCTTCATGGAATGCACCATTGCAGATTTCGTGGAACATGAAGTTCTTTTTCTGCTCTGGTCTTTCTCAGCCCTGGCTCTCTATAGCACTTCTCCCTCTTTCCCAAAAGAAGTCATGTTCAAAGTGTAAGAGACTTCAAACCAACCTGTTGAATTGGACAGAACACATCCTCCGTCACCTGGATTCTTACAGCCTTCTGCTCTGACTTGGTTTTCCATGTATCATCAATGAACTCAAAGGAAGAGGAACTCTGGTGAGATTTGCACAGAAGAAGACAATGTCTTCCGCTTTTTCTTTCCTTTTTGCTTAATGAGATACAGCTGGAGAAAAGGCCAAATCACAATTCCTCCATATGGCAGAAAATCCTGCACAGACTTTTTTGACTGTGAGTCAAAAATTGTTAATGCATTGGCATATGGCAACCCTCCCCCATCTGCAACCAGGCCCGAGGACTCTGTGGGGCTGGGTAGCTCCAGAAAGTGTTACATAGAGCTGCTGACCTCAACAAGGGAGGAGCTTTTGAAGCATTATCTCTCATAATGATTAGGGACGCCTAGGATTTCTCAGCAGATTTGCCTGTAGAATTTGCAAAATGTAGATAGTAAAAGTCAGTGGCAGATTCAAGAGTGAAAGGTTGTGCTCGTTTTATGTGTAATATGTTAATGGCCTCTTCCCAATCCTTCGAGACTCTTCAGTGTATCCTTGGGTAAGCATCTCCCGAGTGAACAGAAGAAGCTGGAAAGCCACTTTAATATCACTGTCCATTTGAGGTCCTCTCTCTAAGGTGAAGAGGATTTGGGATTTGCCATCTGTTACCATNGCCTTCCCGTCCCGCCTGGGGGTTGCCCCCTGAGCCTCCTGCTGTTCCCTGTATTCCGGTATCCCTGGGCCTCTGCATTTTGGCTGCCCTGCGTTCTGACAGTAGAAGACTGCGGCTGGTCCCGTCCTGATGATGTGCAACAGACCCCGTACTCTGCCTTGCTGCTTGAATCATTTTGTTACAGTTTTAACTGTTTTTTTGTGTTTGGGGTGTTGGCGTCTGGTGTGGGTCTGGGTCCCAGGTGTGTTGGGTTTTTTTTCGGGTTTGTTTTGTTTTGTTTTGTTTTGCTCTTTCTTTCATTCCTTGTTTCCGGTATAGTATTTAAATAATACATACATTTTCATTCTTTTTTTTTAATAAATCTGGTTACATCTCTAACGATCTCTCTGTCCAGTACTGATAAGTAATCCCTCTCGCTGTCTCAAACTGAGACAAATATAAAGCACAATATTCCTGTAGTGACTGTGAATGTCTAATGTCACTATAAACAGCATAATTCAGCAACCGCAGGTTTTTGTTTCTCCTGTCTACCTCATTTTTAAAATATCTCTTCTGAAATCTGACTTAGATGCAGGTAGTGAAATGTGACCATTATAGGAAATAATAGAGAAACTTCTTGTGATACTCAGGAAGAGTGTAATAATTGTTTTTAAAATAAAAGTTTGTGAGCAAAAAGACTAAGCCATTTTTTCTGGGTGTAAAAACCAGCCACGGCCACGATACCACTGATCTTTTGGAAATTCCTGTGGTGCCAGAGAACCCATGTCCAACAAGGGATTTTGGCTTTTGGGTAAGAATGTATTAGCTTGTAGAGGTCCTAACAACTTCAGCCATGGCAGGATTTCAGCAGGTCCATGGTGCTTCTCCATTAGTATGTGAGATCGTTTAGACCACTTAGGGTTATTCATAAGTGACAAGAGATTATCCAGAATGAACACCAACTTTATTGGAATATATATATATATATATATAAAAACTGAATGTAAATATGAATTTGAAAAAAACTGTAGAGTTGAATTGAAATGAGCAAAAACC